>ML242799.1:0-80476 GCA_005239495.1 Nicotiana undulata
CACCACCTGATCAGCTGGTATACGATGATGACTTTGCCCACAGTGGCCGATATGATACGATGGGATGCCCTTAGAGGCTGATGATGTTATGAAAAATATACCTATGAACGACATGAAATTCATACGCATATGCATGGCGCTAAAAGTAATTTATCATTTACAGAGTTATCCAGACATACAGGTTGAGTCAATTACTCTATATTCCTTCCATGTCTCTTATGTATTTATTTATGTTCCATACATACTCAGTACCTTATTCGTACTGACGTCCCTTTTTCCTTGGGATGCTGCGTTTCATGCCCGCAGGTACTGATAGACAGGTCGAGAGCCCTCCAAGTAGGCTATCAGCTCAGCGGAAGATGTTGGTGCGCTCCATTTGCTTCGGAGTTGCTCGTTTGGCTAGTATGATTTAGACATGTATTGTTTGGTAAGGCGGGACTCTGTCCCGACCTTTATGATATTTATGTACTCTTAGAGGCTTGTACACATATGCCATTTATATAAAGGATTGTACGGTCTGGTCGACCTATGTTTTGAGTTTATAAAGGATTATGTTGGCCTATTAGTCCCGTATGTCATGTGTATGTAATGATGTAATAAGAAAGATACATTACGTTGGTACTCGATTGGGTATGGTACCGGGTGCCAGTCGCGGCCCATCGGTTTGGGTTGTGACAGTACCGTAAACCAGCATATAGGGAGTTTCCCTAGTTGATGTGCGGACCGTGGTGCGATATCCCAATAAGGCGAATGATAACTTCTCATGCCACTGCTTGTGCCTTTCTATCATCTTCCTTAGTATCTTCTTGATGTTTTTGTTGGCGGCCTCTACAGCTCCATTCATTTGCGGTATGTATGTTGTGGAAGTCTTGTGTTCGATTTTGAAAGTTTCACACATGGCTTTCATTAAGTCAATGTTGAGATTGGAACCATTATCGGTGATGATTGACTCTGGAACTCCGAACCGACAAACAATAGGGTCGCGGACAAAGTCGGCCACGACTTTATTAGTAACTGCTTTTTGGGAGGCTGCCTCAACCCATTTAGTGAAGTATTCAATGGCCACCAGATGAACCTGTGTCCGTTGGAGGCGGCAGGCCTGATTGGTCCAATAACGTCCATGCCCCAGGCGGCGAACGGTCATGGTAAGCTTGTTTCATTGAGCTCATTTGGAGGTACCTTTATCATATCTCCATGTATCTGAAAGCGGTGGCATTTCCGGACATACTGGATGCAGTACATTTCCATAGTCATCCAAACGTAACCAGCTCGGAGTATCTTCTTTGCCAGAACAAAACCGTTCATATGTGGACTATAGGTCCCAACATGAATTTCTTCCAGTAGTTTTGATGTTTCTTTTGCATGGACACATCTCAATAACCCCAAATCAGGAGTCCTCCTATACCGGATTCCTCTGCTGTGAAAGAAGTTGTTAGATAATCTCCGAAGTGTGCGTTTTTGAGTGGGATTCGCAAGCTCTAGGTAGTCTCATTTTGCCAAATATTTCTTGATGCCATGAAGCCAAGGATTTTCGTCTGCTACTTCTTCAACATGGGCACAGTAAGCCGCTTGATTGTGACTCTTTACTGGAATAGGGTCAATGAAATTTTTGTCCGGATGCTGGATCATTGAGGACAAAGTAGCCAATGCGTCGACAAACTCATTCTGGGTTCTGGGGACATGCCGGAATTCTATCTTCGTGAACCTCTTTCTTAACTCTTGCACGTGATGCAGATACGGTAGTATCTTGGAATTCTTGGTTGCCCACTCTCCTTGTACCTGGTGTACCAATAAGTCTGAATCACCGATCACTAACAACTCTTGGACGTTCATGTCAATGGTCATGTTGAGCCCTAAGATGCAGGCCTTATATTCGGCCATATTGTTGGTACAGGGAAATCTGAGTTTGGCGGATACTGGATAATGTTGACCAGTTTCTGATACTAGGACTGCTCCAATACCTACTCCTTTGAAGTTTGCTGCTCCATCAAAGAACATCCTCTAACCGTCATAGAATTCTGCGATGTCTTCTCCTATGAATGATACCTCTTCATCAGGAAAATACGTTTTCAGAGGTTTGTATTCTCCGTACACGGGGTTCTCAGCAAGGTGGTCTGCCAGATCCTGTCCCTTGACTGCTTTCTGAGTTACATAAACAACGTCGAACTCACTCAGTAGGATTTGCCACTTGGCTAGCTTGCCAGTGGGCATGGGCTTCTGAAAGATGTACTTCAATGGATCCATTCTTGACATGAGATATGTTGTGTAGGCACAAAAGTAGTGTCTCAGCTTCTGAGCTACCCAAGTCAAAGCACAACAGCTGCGTTCCAATAGAGAATATCTAGCCTCGTATGGAGTGAACTTCTTGCTGAGATAATAAATAGCCTGCTCCTTTCTTCCTGTCTCATCGTGCTGCCCCAAAACGCAACCGAAAGCTCTATCTAACACCGCAAGGTAGAGTAACAGAGGTCTACCTGGCTCCGGTGGTACCAAGACTGGCGGTGTTGACAAATATTCCTTGATTCTGTCGAAGGCCTTTTGGCAATCATCGGTCCACTTGGTTGCGGTGTCCTTCTTTAGCATTTTAAAGATGGGCTCACATATAACTGTAGACTGTGCTATGAATCGGCGGATGTAGTTAAGCCTTCCCAAGAAGTTCATCACATATTTCTTGTTCCTTGGTGGTGGTAGTTCTTGAATGGCTTTGACCTTGGACGAATCCAATTCTATCCCCCGGCGGCTCACAATAAATCCCAACAACTTCCCAGCAGGAACCCCGAATGCACACTTCGCGGGGTTTAGTTTCAGATTGTATTTACGCAACCTATTGAAGAATTTCCTCAAATCTTCTATGTGGTTAGTGTCCTTCTTGGACTTGATGATAACATCATCCACGTATACCTAGATCTCCTTGTGAATCATGTCGTGGAAGATTGTGGTCATAGCCCTAATGTAGGTGGCCCTTGCATTCTTCAGGCCGAATGGCATCATCTTGTAACAGTACACTCCCCACGGCGTAATGAAAGCCATTTTCTCAGCATCTTCCTCATCCATCAAAATTTGATGATAATCAGCGAAGCAATCCACGAATGATTGTAGTTCATGCTTGGCGCAATTGTCAATCAGGATGTGTATATTTGGCAAAGGGAAGTCGTCTTTCGGACTGGCCCAGTTGAGATCTCGGTAGTCGACACAGACTCTGACCTTCCTGTCCTTCTTCGACACAGGTACAATGTTGGCTAACCATGTTGGGTATTCAACTACCCTGAGAACTTTGGCGTTGATCTGCTTGGTAACTTCTTCCTTCATTTTCAGACTCATGTCAGGTTTGAACTTTTTGAGCTTTTGCTTTACCGGTGGACACATTGGATTGGTTGGCAGTTTGTGAGCCACAATAGATGTACTCAGACCGGTCATGTCATCGTATGACCAGGCGAATATGTCCTCATATTCCTTCAGGAACTCTGTGTATTCTTTCTTTTCTGACGGTGACAAATGAATGTTGATCCGTGTTTCCTTGACATTTTTTGAATCTCCCGGGTTGATAACCTCAGTCTCGTCCAGGTTGGACTTAGGTCAGTTTTCAAAGTTTTCGACTTCTTTGAAAATCGCGTCGGGTATATCATCTTCCTCTGAATCAATGCATGTTTGCTGCGTTGTCTCATTGCATGTCACAGTCATCGGTTCATCAAGAAAAGTAATAGTAATGCTGTATAGATAAAGTAATGAGAGAAAACAATAGTAATAAATATTGGATTGACTCGTTCAATGCGGTGGTAAGTTTCTCCGCCTAGCTTCCTTCTTCCTTTAATTACTAGGATGGTCTGGCGACTATAAATATGGTTTCTACCGTCGCTATGAATAATCACCTCTTGGTGGTTCCAATATAACTTCACCCCCTGATGTAGTGTTGATGATACGGCCCCAACAACATGGATCCAGGGTCGCCCCAACAGCAGGTTGTAGGATGCCGGTACATTTTTCACTTGGAAATCCACCTTGAACCATGTCCGTCCCATCTGGAGGCATAGACTGATCTCCCCAATGGTGGACCTCTGATAACCGTCGAAGGCTTTCACGTTGATTGCTCCATCCTTTATCTAATGCATCCCTTTACCCAATTTCTTGAGAGTTATCAACAGGCAAATGTTAAGAATGGATCCTCCATCGATCAAGATTTTTGTGATGAAATAATCTTCGTATTGCACAGTGATGTGCAGTGCTCTATTGTGCCCTAATCCTTCAGGTGGTAACTCGTACTCATGGAAAGTGATCTTGTGACTTTCCAACACCTGGCCCACCATATTATCCATTTCCCTACTAGTGATGTTGTTTGGTACGTACGCTTCACTCAACACTTTCAACAGAGCGTTGTTGTACGTCTCGGAATTCTGCAGAAAAGAGAGGATGGATATTTGGTCAATGACCGAATACTCCTTAGCCTGCTTGCTTGATTCGGCCAGATGCTCAGGGGTATAGACCCTACCAGTTCTCGTCATGCCCTGTGCTGCGACAACTTCCTGAGTTTTGACCTTGCCTTTCATTCTTGCCTCGGCCGTATAGTTTCAATGGATAGCATTTGTGTAGAAGGGTGGCGTGGTCCACATTGCCACCGGAATTGGTGCAGCCATCCTTACTTCAAATGGAATGTGTGTTCGGGGTGGCAAGACTGCAACCTCGAATGGTGCCGGTGCATTTTCCGGAGATACGAACTCAACTTCAATCGGCACTGGTGTGTTTGCAGGTGGCGCTGCTTCAAACTCAAGTGGTATAGACATATTCACCTCAGCGTCCTCAGATGGTTGAATCTGGACTATGATCGGGTTGAGAGTGACTGCTGGTTTCTTTGGGTCATCGCCTTCTGCGATCAACCCGATTGATCCGTCGGGGTCCCAATCATCTTCTGTTTCAATCATATGGATACATCCACCCTTATGGTCTGGCAAAGGATTGTTGCGGACGTTCGGAGCGGGATCCTTTGCCACAATGATTTTGTTATCAATCAGGGACTGTATCTTGTCTTTCAAAGAGCGGCATTCATCGATGGTGTGCCCTTTCATGCCGGAGTGGTATGCACATGATTTGTTTGGGTAAACCCACTGAGAAGAGTTCTCAAGGGTGGCAGCAGGGATAGGGTGACGTAACCGACATCTTTGAGTTTCTCATACAGCTGTTCAATGGGTTCAGCTATGGCGGTGTACTATTTTGGAGGTCTGCGATGAAAATTAGGTCGAGGTTTAGGGAAGTTTTGATGGGTAGGGAGTGATTGGTAATGAGATGGCTGAGAATTGTAAGTATGGTAGACGGGAGCGGGTTGTGAGTATCTGGGTGAAGTAGGTTTATATGTGGGTGGTGGAGATTGGTAAGTGGGTGGAAGAGCTTGATATGTAGATGAGGGTGCTTGGTATTTCGGGGTCTGCTGGTATGTCAGTGTTGGATAAATTTGGTATTTGAGTGGGGGTTTGGCTCTTTGTGCAACCATTACAGCTCCCACGTCCCTTTTCTTAGACACACCACCACACTGTAAAGCCTTGTTAGTAGCTTGCAAGGGTTCAAAATTTGTGACCATACCGCTCTTAATACCTTCTTCAATCCGCTCCCCTAATTTGATAATGTCGGAGAACTTGTGATTCTCAATCATCATCAACCGTTCATAGTACTGCGGGTCCTGGGCTCGGACAAAGAACTTGTTCATCTGCTCTTCCTCTAAAGCAGGTCTGACTTTAGCACCTTCAGACCTCCAGTGAGTAGCATACTCGTGAAATGTTTCCGTGGGTTTCTTCTTCAAATTCTGGATATAGAACACATCTGGTGCGTTCTTTGTGTTGAATCTAAATTTGTCCATAAAGTCAGACGCCATACCTACCCAGTTCGGCCATTTCTTGGGATCTTGGCTGATGTACCAAGACAATGCATCTCCCTTCAAACTCCTCATGAACAACTTCATGCGGATCCTTTCAGCCTTTCCTACGCCAACCAGCTGGTCATAATAGGTCCTCAGATGGACCCTCAGATCACTAGTACCGTCAAACATTTCGAACTTTGGAGGTTTGTACCCCTCGGGCAGTTCGACATCAGGTTGTATACAGAGGTCTTCATAACTCAACCCTTCGATTACCTTAGTTCTTTCAACACCCTGAACTCGGCTGGTCAGCTTCCTTAGTTCCTCGGCCAGGTTCTTGATAAGTAGGTCCTTTTCATCAGACTCGGATGTGTGTGGGATAGGCGGAGTGGAGTGGGTCATGGTTTCCACATAGATGTGATTGTGGAAATGGTCCTTTGTGGGGTTCTGAGGTTCTGGGATAAGTAATGGAGTGTTGTTTGAAGTGTGGCAAGTATTGCATTGTGTCGGGAGAGTGGTGTGATGATTCTGTTATCTTAGGATATTTTGTGGAGGTGTATGGTTTTTAGTGTTTGGGAAATTGACGTCTGGGATGTTGAGGGAAAATGACAGGTTGGCCAGATTTCGAACCTGATCGAGCTCTTCTTGAAATTTCAGCAGTTTCTGTTCCAGTGGTGACATGTTCTCATTTAGGACCTGAATACCTCGGCCTTCAGTGGCCTCTAGCCATTCAACCATATTCTCCTTCCTGGTGCCGTTGGATGCTTCCATCTTACTCTTGCCTTTGTTCTTGCCTTTATGAGGACTAGGAGGAGGAGGAGGTGGAGGGCCCTTGGATCTTGTGAGATAAGGTGATGATGCCAGAGTGCACGAAGTAACCTTTGGGGAGGGGAACAATAAAGAAAAGAAAAATAAAAACAAAAGGTAACCAAATCAGTGAGGATTATGAGAAATATTGCAGTATTTAAACATATAGTGCGGGAATGTAAAGCGTGTCCTAATTTGGCAACCTCTTTATGCCTGAGGTAGGCCTAATGACAAGTTAATTTGGAGAACATAAGATGCTAAATGCCTCATTTTATTGATAAGAAAATAGACAAATCCCAAAACGACACTAAATAAACGAAAAATAAAATTCACTAATGGTCATTGGCCTCATTACATTAACTGAGAAAAATAAAAACATTCCTATCTATTTGGTCCCAGAAGGACCTTCCCCAGACTCGACATTCCTGCTTCCTTCGAATAGCTTTCCCAGCTCGCGAAGTCCCATCAACAGGTATGTTCTGGCTAGATATCCTCCTTCAGTTCCCTCGGCCCTTTGGCAGTCTTCGACCCTTTTGATGAATTTCTCCTCCAGCTCGACTATACCTCGTTCTAAGTATCCCAACCTCTTGTTGGTGCTGCTCAAAGATGGCTCATTTTTTCGACCCTGGGTATGACTTGCTTCCTACCTTCTTGCCTCATGACCCGAAGAGGGACGTAAGGGTATGTCCCCCTTAACCCAATCAATATCATAAAAGGTGCATCTCGGGATTGGATGATGAATTCATCTGTCGGAAACCACTCAAACATCAATTGAACTTGTTCTTCAGTCAGGTTACCAAAGAGCTCGACCCATCCTTCGGCATTCTCAAGCTGAGCGAACATGTCGGGGATGTAATTCATTCGCTTCGGGTGATGGAAAGCGATGTGGTCATCCCAGATCCTTCGATGAATGTCTTGTCGGTATTCACCTCTTTGGAGGTGTTCCATGAGCCAAAGTTGAAGTAATAGATTACAACCTTCGAAATATCTTGTTCCTTGTTGACACTTCTCCAAGGCCCGATATATGTCTGCAATGATCATGGGCAAAATGCTGAAGTTTTGCCCATCCACTTCATCCATTAGTATCTTAGTCACCATGGCCAGTCTGGTATGGATTCTCTCCTTCTTCATTAGAAACACGATCAAACCCAAAAAGCAAACCATGAAGAAGAACACTCGGCGATGGATGTGTCCCTGGGAGGTGATAGCAAACTCGTCATGGTAGGTACGGTATGATTTGCTGTGGCCATACCTTTCATACAAGTAATCAAAAGGTATGTACGATTCCTTTAAGCATTTCAGTTCCGCATTCTTCTTCAGACCCATCATTTTAAGGAAACCTTTGCATGTACGGTTCTCAGGCATCAGCAACCCCGGGGTCTCCCACACTAGGCCAGCCAGCCCTCCTATCTCTTCTATCAAAGGCGTTATTTCAATGTCCCTAAAGCAAAACACGAACCTTTCACAATCCCAAAACAAAGTAGCAGCCTCTATTATCATTTTGTTAGGCTGGATTTCATGGAGAGATGGTAGGTTGCCCAAGTGTTTTCTGACGAGAGCTTTGTCGCTAGAGTGCAGATCCTCCCACCAACTCAACAGTCTTGGGTGGATATTGAAGACCATGCCGAATCTGGGGACATCGTGCCTCATGTTTCTGCAAGGCAAATAAGGTTAGGCCCTTACCCCCACCAGACTTGACTATTTAATATCAACAATTAGCATAAAGCATCAAGTTCTCCAAATAAATGCACTGAACGTGATGATGTTTGTTTGGGTTTAGGGAAACCCGATGGACTTTTGGATAAGGCTATATTAAAAGCTATCGTGTAGACGACACTTTAGCTTGACTAGTTTTGACCATGATGCATGCAACAATACAACAGAGAAAGGTTTATATGGGGTTTTAGACTGGTACCCTTGAGCGGACAACTCAAGGGGGAAGGAACGGAACCGTCCACTGCACCGCTGATCGACTAGTTTTACCGCAAATAAGCCTTTCCGAATTTAGGGGGTAATAATATAGGAAGAGCGCAACCACTTATCAAGCGTTGCTATAGTATTTTACTTGGCACGAGTGGAGTATGAATGTTGAGCATGATTATGCAGTAATAAGCATTAAAAACAAATTGTCATGTATTTGCACGTTAAGGCAAGCGGTAAATACAACAGTTATGATTTAAAGCGGTTACAAAGGAAAACGAAAAAACACGCCAGTTTTGTTTTGTAGAAGTAATAAATACTTGAAAGAGATAATTAATTACACATAAAGGGGAAAGGGAAAGGGTGCAAACATTAATAAAGTAAAAACTCACGAAGCAGTTTGAAATGGTAGAAACCTATAATCCCCAGCAGAGTCTCCATGCTGTCGCGCCCCCTTTTTCCTTGCGGAGATCGGGTTCAGGACATTTGGGTTGAGGAAACTCTTTCCTTTTGGGAAAAGGTTTGCATTTTTTTTAGAGTCGCCACCTAACGATTTTAAAGGTGTGTTAGGGCACTATCACGACCCGAAATCCCATCTTCGGGCCGTGATGGCGCCTAACGTTGAACCCGCTAGACAAGCCAACGTTTGAACTAAATAAACTCATTAACAACTAAAATGAACAAGATAACTAAGACAACGGTGGTCAACAATATGAAATTTAACTAAATTCAGAATAATATAGCAAGCTTCAAAATAAAACCCATAAATATATCCCAGAACTGGTGTCACATACTCACGGGCTGTCTATGGGATTACTAAATACAATGGTCTGAAAATAAGTACATATGACTGTCTTTGAAACTATAAAAATAGACAGAACTGAAAGAGAAGGGTAGGAGGTGACGCCAAGGCCCACGAACGTCTGCGGGTCTACCTCGATGTCTCCTGAATGACTGATGGAATGCTTCCTCCGTCAGTGCCCACCGGGTCCGGCTGCGTAGTCTACACAACATAAAGAAGTGCAGGTGTAGCATCAGTACAACCGNTCGACAAAAATATACATACCTGTGAAATTCCATATAATAACAGGAAAATATCGACGGAAATAAATAGGTAAAAACAGATGCGGGGATAACATGCTGGGATAAAAGGGGAAACAAATACTAGCACAGTAGAACAGGGTAATAACTGAAATGTAAAAGTAAAAGTAGGAATTTAACGTCTCAGGACAGATAATGAACAACAAAAGGCACGGCATGTCCCCTTGTGCATAATCTCACAATCACTCGGCACAGAATGTCCCCTCGTGCAATAAATAAACAATCGGCACGGCATGTCCCCTTGTGCATAATCTCACAATCACTCGGCACAGAATGTCCCCTCGTGCATAAATAGAAAAAATCACTCGGCACAGAATGTCCCCTCGTGCAATAAATAAACAATCGGCACGGCATGTCCCCTCATGCGATAAATAATAAACACTCGGCACGGAATGTCCCCTCGTGCAATAAATAAACAATCAGCACGTCATGTCCCCTCGTGCGATGAATAATAAACAATCAGCACCGCATGTCCCCTCGTGCGATAAATAATAAACAATCATCACGACATGTCCCCTCGTGCGATAAATAATAAACAATCAGCACGACATGTCCCCTCGTGTGATAAATAATAAACAATCAGCACGACATGTCCCCTCGTGCGATAAATAATAAAGAATCAGCACGTCATGTCCCCTCGTGCGATAAATAATAAAGAATCAGCGCGTCATGTCTCCTCGTGCGATAAATAATATGAAAGCAACAATATAATATGAAAACTATCAATAAGAAATCTCATGTGTACAGAAATACTCAATAAAATTCTTTCGTCCCGGCAAGGGACTCAGCTATAACCCAACTTGCTCAGAAATACAATTTCAATAGTAAAAACCTCAACTGAAACAAATAACTCAATAACTCCCCACGTCATGAAACAACATCAATGTATCACTCCTAAATCACCAATTACTCGTAGTACAGGGAATATCAAGAACACAGTATGATTCATCACATGTGACCCACAGGTATTCTTGACCACAACATATAGGTACTCGTCACCTAACCTATACGTTGGACATGAATTACACATAGCAATTAAGACTCTATACCTATTCCCTCAAGCTAAGGTTAGGCCAAACACTTACCTCGGCTCCAAAGTGCAAGTCAAGCCTTAATCACAGCCTTTCCTCTCGAATCCAACTCCGAATCGATAATATCTAGACATAATTGATTTATTAACATCAATAATTACTCAATAAACCAATTCCAAAGTCTAATTATACATTTTCTATCATTCTTCCAAAAATACTAAAATTCGACCCCGGGCCTGCACGCTCGAATCCCGAAAATTCTCGAAGGAATCACTCACCCATAGCCTAAGGATCATAAATATGAAGTTTCTACTTGAATTCATAGCATTAAACGGACAATACGCAAATTTTCTCAAGAACCCTAAATTTACTACGCAATTCTTGATTTTCCATTAATTTTGTAGGTAATCCCATTAATAATTCATGCATGAAACTAGTATTAGGAAGGAATTAACTTACCTTAATAGTAGCTAGGTCGTGGTGTGTTCTTCCCAAGATCACAAGTCTCTAATGGATTTTTTGGTATGAAGGGAATGAAGAAATCCCGGGTTTTGCATTTAAATACAGTCTGGCCTACAGGGATTCCGCACCTGCGATCCCGCACCGGCGAGAAAAGATCGTACCTGCGGAAAATGGCAAGGGAGGCTAGGGTCGACCTGCGGAGCAGGAGACCGCACCTGCAGAAAAGGAACTGCACCTGCCGCTGGGCAACCGCACCTGTGGTCACACCAGCAACAACTGCACCAACAGTTGTTTTAGCTGGTTTTTAGCCCCGCTGGATGTCCGGGAGGCACCTGGGCCCACTCGAGCCCCCGTCAAAATATACCAACAAGTCCTAAATCATAATACGGACTCGCTCGAGCCTTCGAAACACCCAAAACAACGCTAAATCTCAAAATCACACCCCAAAACCCCTAAAACCATAACTTAAGAAACTTCAAGTTCTTGATTCCTATAAAATGCGCCGGACCGACCTATACAACTCAGAATGACATCAAATTTTGCAGACAAGTCATAAATGACATAACGGAACTATTCCTGATCTCAGAATCACATTCGAACCTCGATAACATAAGATCACGTTCCAAACAAAATTTAAAATTTAAGGAAATCCTTATTTCTATATAATTTTCTCAAAACTTCATTAACTCCCAATTTCCCATTTTGATGTGAAACACGTCAAATCAAGTCCGTTCCTTACCAAATTTCACAGATAACTCAAATAACACATATTGAACCTGTTTCGGGCTCCGGAACCATAATACTGGCCCGTTAACACAGGTTTCACATCGAGTTCATTTTCATAATCCTTTGTTATTTTCAGAAAACAATTTTCTGTAAAAATTTATTTCTCGGACTTGGGTCCTCAGAATTCGATTCCGGGCATACGCCCAAGTCCCATATTTTCCTATGGACCCTCCGGGACGGGTCCGGGTCCGTTTACCAATTATCATAAATTCAACTCTTTATCAAGTTTCCACATAAAGGCTTCCCGGCTACGCGCTCGGGCTGCGCACGCACATCGAGATGAGCTTGACAGAGGCTTTTGGGGTCTCGGAACACAGTTTTAGCTAAATTAACATAAGATGACCTTTTGAGTCATCACAATCTCCACCTCTAAAAAAATGTTCATCCTCGAACGGACATAGAAAAGTACCTGAGTCTGAGAAAAGATGGGGATAACGGCTCTGCATATCAGACTCGGACTCCCAATTAGCTGCCTCACCAGGCTGACATATCCACTGAACACGAACCGAAGGATAACTCTTCGATCTCAACTGACGAACATGCCTAGCTAATATGGCTACTGGCTCCTCCTCATAAGACAAATCCTGGTCCAACTGGACACCGCTGAAGTCAAGAACATGGGATGGATCCGCAATATACCTCCTGAGCATAGATACGTGAAACACTGGATGCACGACTGATAAATGCGGTGGAAAGGCAAGTCTGTAGGCCACCTCTCCTACCTTATCCAAAATCTCAAATGGACCAATGTACCTAGGGCTCAACTTGCCCTTCTTCCCGAACTTTATCATGCCCTTCATAGGCGACACTCTAAGAAACATCTGCTCTCCTATCATGAAAGCCAAATCTCGAACTCTACGATCCGCATAACTCTTTTGCCTGGACTGAGCTGTACGAAATTTATCTTGAATAGTCTTCACCTTGTCATAGGCATCCTGGACTAACTCAGAACCCAACAATCTAGCCTCTCCCGGCTCAAACCATCCAACTGGAGACCGACACCGTCTACCATACAACGCCTCATACGAAGCCATCTGAATGCTCGATTGATAGTTGTTGTTGTAGGAAAACTCAGCTAAAGGCAAGAACTGGTCCCATGAACCACCAAAATCAATGACACATGCCTGCAACATATCCTCCAAAATCTGAATAGTACGCTCGGACAGTCCGTCCAATTGAGGATTAAATAATGTGCTCAAATCAATATGTGTGCCCAACTCTCGCTGAAATACTCTCCAGAAATGGGAGGTAAACTGGGTACCTCGGTCTGATATAATGGATATGGGCACACCATGCAATCTAACAATCTCTCTCATGTAAATCTTTGCCAACTTCTCTGCCAAATGTGACACTGACACCGGAATGAAATGCGCTGACTTGGTCAGTCTAACAACCCAAACCGCATCAAACATCCTCTGAGTCCGTGGGAGCCCAACTACAAAGTCCATGGTGATACGCTCCCACTTCCACTCAGGAAGCTGAATCTGCTGCATCAAACCACCGGGTCTCTGGTGCTCGTACTTAAACTGCTGATAGTTCAAGCACCAAGCTACATAAGCTACAATATCCTTCTTCATTCTACGCCACTAATAATGCTGCCGCAAGTCCTGGTACATCTTTGCGGCGCCCAGATGAATGGAATACTGGGAACTATGGGCCTCCTGAAGTATCAACTCACGAATGCCATCAATATCGGGCACACAAATACGGCTCTGCATCCTTGGAACTCCCTCATCATCAACTGTAACCTGCTTGGCAACTCCGTGCCTGACCGTATCTCTAAGAACACATAAATGACGATCATCATACTGCCTGACCCGAATACGATCATACAATGAATAACGGTCCACGGAAGGGCCAACACACTGCCTGTCTCAGAAACCTCCAACCTCACAAATCGGTTGGCTAAAGCATGAACATCGAACGCAAGGGGTCGCTCCCCAACTGATAAATAAGCTAGACTGCCCATACTGACTAACTTCCGGCTCAAAGCATCGGCCACCACATTGGCCTTCCCCGGATGATAAAGAATGGTAATATCATAATCCTACAGTAACTCTAACCACCTTATCTGCCTCATGTTCAACTCCTTTTGCCTGAATAGATACTGTAAAACTCTTATGATCCGTGAACACCTCACATGGCACCCCATACAGATAGTGCCTCCAAATCTTCAATGCATGAACAATAGCCGCAAGCTCCAGACCATGAAATGGATAGTTCTTCTCATGAATCTTCAATTGATGAGAAGAGTAGGCTATAACTTTGCCATCCTGCATCAAGACTGCACCAAGCCCAACCCGTGAAGCACCGCAATACACTGTATACGGTCCTGAACCTGTGGGCAACACTAACACTGGTGCCGTAGTCAAGGTTGTCTTGAGCTTCTGAAAGCTCGCCTCACACTCATCAGACCACCTGAGCTGAGCACACTTCTGGGTCAACCTGGTCATCGGGGCTGCGATAGATGAAAAGCCCTCTAGAATCAGAGATAGTAACCTGCTAAGCCCAAGAAACTGCGAATCTCTATAGCGGAAGTGGGCCTGGGCCAATCTCTGATTGCTGAAATCTTCTTAGGATCCACCCGAATACCTTCTAACGAAACCACGTGGCCTAGAAATGCCACCGAACTCAACCAGAACTCACACTTAGAAAATTTGGCATACAACTGACTATCCTTCAGAGTCTGGAGGACGACCCTAAGGTGCTGCTCATGCTCCTCTCGGCTGCGAGAGTATATCAATATATCATCAATGAAAACAACAATGAATGAGTCCAAATAAGGCCTGAACACTCGGTTCATCAACTCCATAAAGGCAGCGGGGGCATTTGTCAACCCAAATGACATCACCAAGAACTCATAATGCCCATAACGAGTGCAAAAGGCCGTCTTAGGGACATCAGAAGCCCTAATCCTCAGCTGATGGTAGCCAGATCTCAAGTCTATCTTGGAAAACACTGTAGCTCCCTGAAGCTAGTCAAATAGATCATCAATCCTCGGCAAAGAATACTTATTCTTAATAGTAACCTTATTTAGCTGCCGGTAGTCAATACACATCCTCATTGATCCATCTTTCTTCTTAACGAACAACACTGGAGCGCCCCAAGGAGAAACACTAGGCCTGATGAAGCCTTTATCCAACAAATTCTGCAACTGCTCCTTCAATTCCTTCAACTTTGGCGGGGCCATACGATACAACAGAATAGAAATGGGCTGAGTGCCCTGAGCCACCTTAATACCAAAGTCAATATCCCTGTCGGGTGGCATACCCGGCAGGTCAGCAGGGAAAACCTCTGGAAACTCACGAACCACAGGCACAGACTCCATAGGAGGAACCTCAGTACTAGAATCATGAACGTAGGCCAGATAAGCCAAACAACCCTTCTCAACCATGCGCTGAGCCTTCTTATATGAAATAACTCTACTAGAAGAATGACTAGGAGTTCTCCTCCACTCCAAACGAGGCACACCTGGCAAGGCCAAGGTCACTGTCTTGGCATGACAGTCCAGAATAACATGATAGGGAGATAGCAAATCCATCCCCAATATAAATTTGAAGTCAACCATATCCAGAAATAAAAGATCAACCTGAGTCTCCATACCACCAATAACCACTAAGCAAGCACAGTAGTCCCGATCTACCACTATAGAATCACCCACCGGGGTAGCCACATATACAGGAGCACTCAGGGAATCACGAGACTTGCTCAAATAAGGGGAAAAATATGAAGACACATAAGAGAATGTAGAACCTGGATCGAATAATACCAAAGCATCTCGGCTGCAAACTAGAATCGTACCTGTAATAACTTCATCAGAGGCCTCAGCTTCAGGCCTGGCCGGAATAGCATAGCATCGAGGCGGAGCCCCTCCAACCTACTTATCTCTGGGTCTACCTGCTACGGGATGACCCCTACTTCTCATGGCCTACCCTCCACCTATATGAGTCTAACCTCCACCTCTGGCACCACGACCACCCCTAGCTGGCTGAGGGGGCGAGGGAGCACCTGATGCAGGAACCATGACACGGGAACCCTGATACTGGGAACCACCAAAACCTCGGGGGCAAAACCCGAAAATGTGCCCCATACCACCGCAAGTGTAGCAAGCCTTCGGCTGCTGAGAATGCTGACCCTGGAACTGTCCCTGACGACCAGAATGACCACTCTGAAGACTCTAAATCGGTGGTGCACTGATGGGAGCTGATGATGCACTGTGGGATACCTGGAGTGCCGACTGATAAGTCCTAGGGGGATGACCTCTACCAAATGAATCTCTGCCTCCAGATGAGCCACCACTGAACTGGCTAAAATGACGAGGTCTCTTGTCAGACCCCTGACCACCACCCTGGGATAATACCATCTCAATGCGTCTGGACACATCGGCTGCATCCTGAAAGGAGATATCAATACCCATCTCCCTGGCCATATGAAGTTTGATAGGCTGAGCCAGACCCTCAATAAATCTCCGAACCTTCTCCCGATCAGTGGTGAGTATCATAATAGCATGCCTGGCTAGAGTGATGAACCTGGTCTTGTACTGAGTGACAGACATAGATCCCTGCTGGAGGCACTCAAACTGCCTCTGAAGATCCTCCCTCTGAGTAACTGGAAGGAACTTCCCCAAGAATAACTCGGAGAACTGAGCCCAAGTCAAAGGTGCAGACCCAGCTGGTCTGGTCAAGCAGAAATCCCTCCACCAAGTCTTGGCGGAACCCGAAAGACGGAAAGTAGCAAAATCCACTCCATTGGACTCCACAATGCTCATGTTCCGAAGAACCTCATAACAGTTGTCCAAATAATCCTGGGGATCCTCTGATGGCGCACCAGTAAATGTAGTAGTGAATAACTTGGTGATCCGATCCAACCTCCATAGGGCGTCTGCTGACATGGCTGCTCTCTCAACTGCTAGTGCCACAATACCCGGTTGAGCTACTCCAACAGTCTGAGGTGCTGGATCCTGAAACTGAGTGGCAAACTGCTCTGGGGTGTGGATAACAGGAGTCTGGGTCCCTCCCCTAACCTGAGATCCAGCTGGTGCAGTAGGAAGAAGACCGTCCTGAGCCACACTCTCCATGAGTCCCACCAAGCGGACTAGAGCGTCCTGAAGCACCGGGGTAGCAATGAACCCCTCTAGGACCTGAGCTGGTCCAACTGGGACTGTCTGAGTAGGAACCTCACTGGCAAAGTATACCTGTGGGTCCTCTACGAGGGGCCGAGGCCGAGGCCGTTCGTAGAAGCTACAACTCAACTACATGGCCACTTAGTGAAGAAGGAGTCGGAAGGTCGGAAGTGGAGGTTAACTTCTTAGAGGAGGAGACCGAGTCTATTGTTATATTTTCTATGGTATGGATGAGGTCGTTACATTGAATGGTTTCATTAAAAGAACAATCTCTAATTACTATAAAGTGGCACTTTTCTGAACTTAATTTGATTATGCTCATCTGATAAAATTCTTCTAAGATGCTCAACTCTCGGGTGAGCTTCATAACTCTAAAAATTTACTTATGTGAATACTTGTATTGAGATATCCTATGGGAATAACTGTGTTCACCATGACATGTTGAAATTTTGCTTAACAGAAATATTTAAATGAAGGAAATGGAATGTTTCGAGGGGCCCGATATGCATATTACTTGTGATTCAGGATTGAGGACGAGATCCTCGCGTGTTAACATGATTGGGTATAGTTAGACCGGGACTCGAGCCGCGGTGGAAGTTATGTAAAGATGAAACCCTTGTGATGGAAAATCTAGTGATTAAATTCTCCCTTGTGAATTAAGCTTGTATCTTTTACTATAATACTGGTAGGAAGTCATGCTTGTTAAAAGACTTATGTGTAAAATAGGAGTAGTAATAATAATATTAATTAATAAATAAATAAATAAACTAATTAACCATCTGTGCGTAATTTGCTAAATTCGTGCTAGAATTATGGAGCCTTAACTTACAAGGTAGGTGCCCGCCCCGGGTGGCGTTAGATGAGGCACGTTATTTTGGGTAATTATGAGGTCTTCATGCATCGTATCCCGATATCAGCATTGTGAAAGTATTGGAGGAGCAGGTATAGGATTTGTTGGGTAAAGACTTTGTTATGGACTAGTGTTTCTCCTTGGGGTGCTCCAGAGTTGTTTGTTAAGAAGTAAGATGGCTCAAGGAAGATGTGTATTGGCTACCGGCAAATTGAGCAAGGTTACTATTAAGAATAAGTGTCAAGTGCCGAGGATTGTCGATTTATTTGATCAGCTTCAGGGTGCTACGGTGTTCACAAGATTGACTTGAGATCTGGTTATCATCAGCTGAGGATTTAGGATTCTGATGTCCCTAAGATAGCTTTTCACACTCGTATGGGCACTATGAGTTTTGGTGATATTTTTGGTTGATTAATACCCCCGCTGCATTCATGGAGTTGATGAACGGAGTATTTAGGCCTTATTTGGACTCGTTCGTTATTGTTTTCATTGATGATTATTTGATATACTCTCGCAGCCGAGAGGAGCATGAGAACCACCTTAGAGTCGTCCTCCGGACTCTGAGGGATAGGCAGTTGTATGCCAAGCTTTCAAAGTGTGAGTTCTGGTTGAGTTATGTGGCATTCTTGGGCCACGTTGTATCGGCAGAGGGCATTCAGGTGGATTTGAAAAAAGTTTCAGCAGTTAGAGATTGGCCTAGGCCCACTTCAGCCACAGAGATTCGGAGCTTCTTAGGCCTAGCAGGCTATTATCGTCAGTTCGTGGAGGTGTTTTCATCTATAGCAGACACTATGACCAAGTTGATGCAGAAGAGTGTTCAGTTCAGATGGTCTAAGGAGTGTGAGGCGAGCTTTCAGAAGCTCAAGACAGCATTGACCACAGCGCTAGTGTTGGTATTTCCCCCAGGTTCAGGTTCTTATACCGTGTATTGTGATGCTTCGCGGGTTGGGCTTGGTGCAGTGTTGATGCAGGATGGGAAGGGTATAGCCTATGCTTCACGTCAGTTAAAGATTCATGAGAAGAACTATCCAGTCCCTGATTTGGAGCTTGCAGCTATTGTTCATGCCTTGAAGATTTGGAGGCACTATTTGTATGGGGTACCGTGTGAGGTATTCACTGATCACGAGAGTTTGCAATACTTGTTTAAGCAAAAGGAGTTGAATATGAGGCAGAGGAGGTGGGTAGAGTTGCTGAAGGATTATGATATTACTATTCTTTATCACCCGGGAATGGCTAATGTGGTGGCCGATGCTTTGAGCCGGAAGTCAGTCAGTATGGGTAGCTTGGCCTATTTATCAATTGGAGAGCGACCTTCGGCTTTGGATGTTCGGGCGTTAGCCAATCCATTTGTTAGGTTGGAGGTTACTGAGGGTGGCAGTGTTTTAGCCCATACCGTCGCTCGTTTTTCGTTGTATGATCGTATTCGCGCCAAGCAGTATGATGATCGTCATTTGTGTGCTCTTAGAGATGCGGTTCGGAACGGACATGCCAAGCAGGTCACAGTTGATGCTGAGGGAGCTTTGAGATTGCATATGTGTTCCCGATGTTGATGGCATTCGTGAGTTGATATTGCAGGAAGCTCATAGTTCCCGGTATTCCATTCATCCGGGCGCCGCGAAGATGTACCAGGACTTGCGGCAGCATTATTGGTGGCGTAGAATAAAGAAGGATATTGTGGCTTATGTAGCTCGGTGCTTGAATTGTTAGCAGGTTAAGTATGAGCACCAGAGACCCGATGGATTGATGCAGCAGATTCAACTTCCCGAGTGGAAGTGGAAGCGTATCACGGTGGATTTTGTAGTTTGGCTTCCACGGACTCAGAGGATGGTTGATGCAGTATGGGTTATTGTGGACAGGCTGACCAAGTCAACACATTTCATTTCTGTGTCAGTTTCATATTCAGCGGAGAAGTTGGCGAAGATCCACATAAGAGAGATTGTCAGATTGCATGGCGTGCCCTTATCTATTATATCAGACCGAGGTACTCAGTTCACCTCCCATTTCTGGAGAGTATTTCAGCTAGAGTTGGGCACACAGATCGAGTGGAGTAAAGCATTTCATCCTCAGACGGACGGACAATCCGAGCGTACTATTCAGATTTTGGAGGATATGTTGCGAGCTTGTGCCATTGACTTTGGTGGTTCATGGGGTCAGTTCTTGCCTTTAGCAGAGTTTGCCTACAACAACAGCTACCAGTCGAGCATTCAGATGGCTCCGTATGAGGCGTTGTATGGTAGGCGATGTCGGTCTCCAGTCGGATGGTTTGAGCCCAGAGAGGCTAGGTTATTGGGTTCTGAGTTAGTCCATGATGCCTTGGATAAGGTGAAGATTATTCAGGATAAGCTTCGTACATCTCAGTCCAGGCAGAAGACTTATGCAGATCGTAGAGTTCGAGATTTGGCTTTCATGGTAGGAGACCAGGTGTTCCTTCGAGTGTCGCCTATGAAGGGAGTGATGAGATTCGGAAAGAAGGGCAAGTTGAGTCCTAAGTACATTGGTCCATTTGAGATTTTGGACAAGGTAGGAGAGGTGGCCTACAAACTTGCCTTGCCACCGCATTTATCAGCCGTGCATCCAGTGTTTCATGTATCTGTGGTTCGGAGGTACATTGCAGATCCTTCTCATGTTCTTGACTTCAGCGGTGTCCATTTGGACAAGGATCTAACTTATGAGGAGGAGTCAGTAGCTATATTAGATGGCAGGTTCGTCAGTTGAGGTCGAAGAGTTATCCTTCGATTCATGTTCAGTGGAGAGGTCAGCCTGCCGAGGCAGCTACTTGGGAGTCCGAGTCCGATATAAGGAGTCGTTATCCCCATCTTTTCTCAGACTCATGTACTTTTCTATGCCTGTTCGAGGACGAACGTTTATTTTAGAGGTGGAGATTGTGATGACCCAAAAGGTCATTCTAAGTAATTTTAGCTATATCTCTGTTCCGAGGCTCTAAAATCCTCCGTTGATCTCACCTCGATATGCATGCGCAGCCCGGGCGTGTAGCCGGGAAGCTTCTATGTGAAAATTTGATAAAAATGGAGTTCTTATAATAAATAATTGAATAAAGTTGACTTTGGTCAACATTTTTGGTAAACGGACCCGGACCCGTGATTTGACGGTCCCGGAGGGTCCGTAGGAAAATATAGGACTTGGGCGTATGCCCGGAATCGAATTCCGAGGTCCCAAGCCCGAGAAATAAATTTTTAAAGGAAATTGTTTTTTGAAAATAATAAAGGCTTTTGAAAATGAATAATTATGTGAAAATCGTGTTACTGGGCCCGTATTATGGTTCCGGAGCCCGGAACAAGTTTAATATATGTTATTTGACTCATCTGTGAAATTTGGTGTAAAACGGATTTGAAATGACGTGTTTCGGGTCAAAATTGGAAAAGTTAAGCTTTATAAAGTTTTAAGAAATTTCTATGAGTTTTGAGGTTTAATTCCTTGTTTTGATGATAGTTTGATGATTTAAAAGCTTGAACAAGTCCGTATGATGTTTTGGGAGTCGTGTGTTGTTTTGGTTTTGAGATCCGAGGGCTCGGGTGAGTTTCAGGTAGCTAACGGGGTGAGTTAAAGTGTAAAAATCTGGTGTAATAGCATTTTGCTGGTGTCAGTTCCATTACTCTATGCGATCGCATTGATTGGTCCGCGATCACATAGCTTCATGCCTGGGAGTAGACTGTTACACTATGCGATTGCATAGCACCCTCCACGATCGCATAGTGTATTAGGTGGGTAACGGGAGCCGGGGGGAGTACTCTCTGCGGTCGCAGCTTCTCTTGTGCGATCGCATAGTGAAGAGGCAGTATACCTGTGCGATCGCAATAGTCATTCCGCGATCGCAGTGCACCCAGTCTTGGACTCTATGCGATCGCATCCCTGCTTCCGCGATCGCATAGAGATATTTCGCCCAGTTATTAAATGAGTTCAAAACAGAATATTTCATACGGGACTTTGCTATTTTCAGCCTTCTTCTCCTCCTCCAACCTCCATTGTCGACCCCCAAGCTAGAATCCTTCAATAAACCCTTGGGTAAGTTATTTCAACTTCTATTTTTTCCACTTTCCTTTCATATCACTAGAATCTATGCCTAAAAACAGAGAAATTAAGATTGAAATTGGGGTTTTGGGTAGAGTTAGTTTTTTTGGAATTTTGGGTGATTCAACCTCAATTTGGGGTCGGATCTTAAAATAAATCATATATTTGAACTCGTGGGGTTATGGGTAGTCGGATTTTGGTCCGAGCCTCGGATTTGGACCATGTAGGCCCGGAGTCAAATTTTGGAATTTTAGGAAGAATGCTTAGAAATTAGTAATTAGGCTATGGGTTTGATTTATTGAGCCATTATTGATATACTTGGGTTGATTATGTCTAGATAATACCGTTCCGGAGTCGAATTCTAAATAAAAGGCGGTGTTAGAAGGTTGATTGCTCTATTTTGGACCGGAGGTAAGTGTTTGGCCTAACCTTAGCTTGAGGGATTAGGTATAGAGTCTTATTTGCTATGTGTAATTCATGTCCAACGTATAGGCGGGGTGACGAGTGCCTATATGTTGCGGTCAAGCATGCCCGTGAGTCAATTGTGATGAATCATACCGTGTTCTTAATATTCTCTGTACTATGAGTAATTGGTGATTTAGAAGTGATACCTTGATGTTGTTTCATGACATGGGGAGTTATTGTGTTATTTGTTTCAGTTGAGGCTTTTACTGTTGAAATTGTATTTCTGATGCGAGGTTGGTTATAGGTGAGTCCCTTGCCGGGACGATATAATTTTATTGAGTAATTCCATATACTTGAGACTTCTTATTGTTGATTTTCACATTATATTGTTGCTTTTATATTATTTATCGCACGAGGGGACATGTCGTGCTTATTGTTTATTATTTATCACATGAGGGGACATGCCGTGTTGATCGTTTATTATTTATTGAACGAGGGGACATGCCTTGCTGATTGTTTATTATTTATCACACGAGGGGACATTTCGTGTTGATCGTTTATTATTTATCGCACGAGGGGCCATGTGGTGCTGATCGTTTATTATTTATCACACGAGGGGACATGTCGTGTTGATCGTTTATTATTTATTGCACGAGGGGACATGTCGTGCTGAATGTTTGTTATTTATCACACGAGGGGACATGTCGTGTTTATCGTTGATTATTTATTGCACGAGGGGACATGTCGTGCTGATTGTTTGTTATTTATCACACGAGGGGACATGCCGTGTTGATCGTTGATTATTTATGACACGAGGGGACATTCCGTGCCGAGTGTTACTATTTATGCACGAGGGGACATTTTGTGCCGAGTGACTGTGAGATTATGCACGAGGGGACATGCCGTGCCTTTTGCTGTTCATTATCTGTCCTGAGACGTTAAATNCTCTCCCCGTATTTGTCTTACTTGCTTATTTCCGTCAAAAAATTTCCTGTTATTATATAGAATTGCACAGGTACATATATTGTTGTCGGTCCTAGCCTCGTCACTACTTCGCCGAGGTTAGGCTCGGCACTTACTCAGTACATGGGGTCGGTTGTACTGATGCTACACCTGCACTTCTTTATGTTGTGCAGACTACGCAGCCGGACCCGGTGGTCACTAACGGTCGGAGCATTCCATCAGTTCATACAGGAGACATCGAGGTAGACCCGCAGACGTTCGTGGGCCTTGGCATCACCTTCTACCCTTCACTTTCAGCTCTGTCTTATCTTATAGTTCAAAGATAGTCATATGTACTTATTTTCAGACCTTTGTTTTAGTAATCTCTTAGACAGTTCGTGAGTATTGTCACCAGTTCTAGGATTTGTATATGGGTTTTATTTCGAAGTTGCTATATTATTTTTTGTAATTTGTTAACCTTCATATTGTTGACCATCGATGCCTTAGTTATCTTGTTCGTTTTAGTTGTTAATGAGTTTTATTTAGTTCAAACGTTGGCTTGTCTAGCGGGTTCAACGTTAGACGCAGTCATGCCCCGAAGGTGGGATTTCGGGTCGTGACACGCACCTGTAGTTGATGTCAATGGGGAGTGAACGGACTTGTACAGTTGGTGGATGAGCACGGGATTAGGAGGGTTTATTGGTTTCGTAGTAATTGTACTCGGTGCAGTGTCGTTGAAAGAGGTCGGCATGGAATTTCCACACATAGTATATCTTCTGTGAGCAGGTTAGCGGTTGCGTGGTGTTGATGATGCTTCTACGAAGAATTTTACTGGCTATCTGATAAGAGGTCGAATATGTAAATGTGGCTAGTGATTCAGAGTGTTCATGAAATGGTTAACAGAAAGATTTTGAGTAATTTGGTGGGTCGATTGTGCTAGGACATCTCAATGAAGAAGAAGGGATCTTGGTAGGTTCTATGGTTATGAAATTGTAGCTTCAATCTAAGTGGAGAGATTCATCATCTACGATTAGATTTCATGGTTGTCTACTTGTGAGGTTTCTGGTTATCGGCATATTGGTGGGTTATTACGGCTAAGGAAAGAAAACATTTGTGGTAATTTGAGAGGATTTGGGGAATGTGTGATATATTTGGCCTTATCGATTCATGTTCAGACTTTGGGAAGACTCAGAGTTTATGCTTCGTGTAGATGTGATGTACAAGGAAAGTGAGTCAGTCGAGTGCTTCTTTAAAAAGATGTTTATGTGATAGCAGGGCCTTGGAGTTTGATCATATTTGGGGACAAGTCAGAGTGGGTGACTCTCAATAACGGTTCTAGTGGGTTCAAAAATTCAAAATCCGATGTCTAAGGATTTCGAGTTCGTAGTACGGTTAAGTATCAAGCTTTTGCAGTGGACTATGAAAAGGGGATTGGAATGTTCTATTTTATCATTGGGTATGCGGTGCAGTATTAGAGGAAGTGAATAAGTAGCTTCGGATTCACGGAAGGTCTTGCAGAACGGGTGTACCAGTTGGTGATGCGATTGTGCACGAAAGGAGAATATGAGATGGTTTATGGGTATTGAGACAAAGTGGTCTCGTGGATTGGGTCACTATGGATGAGTGTTGTTGGGTTTTGTTATGTTAATGAATGGAGCTATTATTATTTCTAGGGCAATTTGAGAATAAATTGGAAGAAGACGGGTTGGCTAGTAATGGTTGAATCGACTTGATTGTGGTCGTGATCAATTCCCCCAGCGTGTTAAGTTATATATGTGATTTGTGACCGTACGTGCGAGGCTTGACAACCATCATATTTCGATTGGTTTGGGAGGTATTTGGTTCTAAGGACTAAGTTGAGTAAATGGATCCCGGAAGAGTCCTGGCGATTTAGATCATGACATGAGGTTTGTGTTCCCGCGGTTTGAGAATTCAGTTGTGTTGCATTGGTTCTTGTGAAATGAGCTAAGTAAGAGGTTCCTGTATGATGAAGGGTTTATTCTACTAGTGGGGTAGGAGTTATGATATTTTTATACTCTCGCATATTGGCATGTTAGGTGCAGTGAGCGACATGGGAATTGAAAGTTGAGAATCAAGGTTGCAAATTGGTATTGACAAGAATGTAACAAGCTCGAATGGGCAAGAAAGGATTCAGATGGTTAGAGTAAGCTGGTATTGTCTTTAGCGTCACTTGAGATCGGTGTCCTGTGTAAGAGGATTTGTGTAATGATTGTGAATTCTTGATTTGCTTTACAACATTAGTGTGGCCGGTGGAATGGATGTGCAAACTTGTTACCTGGTGCGGAAGGTTGTGGGAGTGTATTCCACGGGAAGATTGTATAATTGTGACATGAAGTCACATGATTGATTAAGGATTGAAACCAAGTATGGAGATTTGGTACTATCGCTAATGTGAGAGTTTAGGCTTGAAAGGCGCTCGCTTCATTTGGTTGTGAATTGTGTAAGTTTGTTCCGGATTCGACGGTTGTTCTTGTGTGTCATGGGAAAAAGGTCATTGTGGATCTTTGAGAGGGTAATTGCCCAAGCATGGTATGATCAGAACCGGTTTGAGGTTCGTTGGTGGGTCGAAATGTGGATGTGTCACCAGCCTGGGTATGTTCATTCAACATATCATTCGTTATGGAGGAGTATTCGGGTGTTAGATTTTGCTTTCGTCGTCAGATACTTCATGTAATACTCTGTTGTGTTGTTTCGGTTATGAGACAGCTTGATTATTCGCACATGTGTGGTGGTCCTGTGTAGCTTGCGGTGTTATATGAGCAGGATGACTCTCGAGATGCAGGTCATTCATTGCACCTTAGTCGTGCTTGAGTTTTGTAGCGTATGGCGCTATCTGTCTCCCCAGGGATGGTATTGTGCACTTGGCGTACTTATGATTGATATTCGGGCATTTCGTAAACATGAGCATTACGGCATGAGGTGTGTTTTCTTTAGATTATTATGTGTGGATGGGGTGGCACGCCGCCAACGGTACATTGTTTGGACCTGGTGGTACGCCGCCACGGGTATCATGGTTGGATCGGGTTGCACAGCATAACGGTATCATGTGTGGATCGGGTTGCACGCCGCAATAGTGTGATGTTGAGCACAGTTCCCTATATCTATTCATGTGTGTTTTGTCCCGCATTTTCTGAGGAAGGTTCATAACACCTTTTCAGTTGATTAATTAGTTAAGTGGGTTGAGTAGTTCTTTCTAATGTTCATTTTCCTTATTTTGTGGCTTGTTGGCACATGGTGGCATCATATGAGACTTTTGGTAGTGATTGTGGTGGCTTATTGCCGGAACGACTTGTACTGGGTGAGGCCAGATTTTTAGACCTGAGATCAGCGCGATCAGATTTATATGAGGCATATTTAGGAGCAAATATCGTTATCTGGTTCATAATGAGGTAATGGTTTTTATCAGGAGGAGAGACTCAATGATTTGTTGACTCAGCAGTTGGTAATGCTACACATCTCTTCCATCATGGCAGTATTGCAAGAGTTGGAACAGGACTTATATGTGTCATGAGGTGTGTTGTGGGTAATTGGTTTCGTGGAATTGTGGCTATAGTTGTTAGAGGATGTTATTACGGTTATGTGAATTATCCGGTGCATGGTGTGAATTCAGAACAGGTATACAATCATGTTTTGGTATAGTGAGTAATGGCTGATACGATGTTCATATGTTGGAAACGGGCCTGGTAAAGAATTCTAGATGTTGGAATTTTGCTCTAAGGCTTATTTGACTAAATAAAAGGGAGGATCTTCGGACTGGCTTTAGCTAATGTGCTCAGCTGGGTTGTGGTAGCACGGGTAGGTGCACGAGGTATTGAACAATTGTTTTGGCAAATTACGGAGTAGTTCTTAGCACGTTCGAGGACAAATGTATGTTTAAGTGGGAGAGAATGTAACGTCCCGACTGGTCGTTTTGAGCTCTAGCGTGTCGTTCGGTGGTTTGAGGACATGAGCAGCTTCACTTTAGGTATTATAACTTGTACATGTGTCAGAATTGAATTTCGGGGAGTTCAGAGTTAATTTGGAAAGAAAATTCTCATTTCGGAAGTTGTAAGTTGGAAAATTGACTAAGGTGTGATTTTTGAGTAAACGACCTCGAAATCGGGATTTGAAGGTTCCGACAGGTTCGTATGATGAATTTGGACTTGGGCATATGTTCAGATCGGGTTTTGGATGGCCCAGGAGCGTTTCACCGCCTATTGTGGAAAGTTGATACTTCGGAAGAATTTCATGAATTAGGTTGAAGTGCATTTCAATGTTATCGATGTCCGCTTGGGATTCTGAGCCTGGGAATAGCTTCGTATGGTGATTCTTGTCGTAGGAGCGCGTCCGGATGTGGATTTGGAGGTCCGTAGGTCATTTGGCAAAAGTTGGAATTTGAAGTTTTTTGGGAAGTTTTACCAGGAGTGGAATTTTTGGTATCAGGGTCGGATTTCGATTCCAGATGTTGGAGTAGGTCCGTGATGCCGAATGTGACTTGTGTGCAAAATTTGAGGTCTATCGGATGTGATTTGATAGGTTTCGGCATCGAATGTAGAAGTTCCAAGTTCTAATGTTCATTAAGCTCGAATTGGAGTGTGATTCATGATTTTCATGTTGTTTGATGTGATTTGAGGCCTCGAGCAGGTTCGTGTTAAGTTATGGGACTGGTTTGTTTGATTGGTTGGATCCTCGGGTGTGTTTCGGCGTGGTTTCGGATTAATTTGGGATGTATTGGAACTGATGTTGTTGGTTCTGGTGTTGTCATTCGCGAACGCAAAGGGAGTCCCGCGTTCACGAAGAAGGAGTTTTGGGCTGCTTCATTGTTCATTCTGAACACGGTGCATGGGACGCGAACGCGAGAGTGGGACTGGAACAACCTGCGAGAATGAGAGTACACGCATGCGAACGCGTAGAGGAATTTGGGGGGCAGCATTTTAGCCTTCGCGATCGCAAAGGTATTCCCGCGATCGCGAAGCACGGTCGTCTGGGCAGTGTATAAGTATGCATAAACGGGTTGGCTCATTTCATGTCATTTCCTCCGTGGGAGCCGACCTAGGAGCGATTTTGGAGCTCCATCTTCATCACTATGTCAAGGTAAGTGATGACCCAAGAGGTCATTTTATAAATATAGACTTCGCCCTATTCTTAATTTTCATAAAAAGATTAATTTTAAATATATCGATTTGCGTGCACGGTCCGGGCGCGAAACCGGAAAGCTGTTATGTTAAAATATGAGAAATAGTGAATTCTAGAGTTAAAACTTGATTATAGTTGACTTTGGTCAACATTTTGAGTAAACGGACCCGGATCTGTGTTCCGACAATCCCGGGATGTCCGCAGTAAAATATGGGACTTGGGCATATGCTCGGAAATGAATTCCGAGGTCCCAAGCCTTAGAAAACAATTTTTGAAGAAAATTGTTCTGCTGGTTAATTCAAGAAATAAAGAAATGAAAAATTATGTGAAATATATGATATCGGGTCAGTATTGTGGTTTCAGGGCCCGGAACAAGTTTTTTATGTTATATAAGTCCCATCTGTGAAGTTTCATGAGAATCAGAGTTTATTTGATGCAATTCGGACATCCGGTTGAAAAGTTGGAAATTTGAGTGTTCTTGAGAAAATCTTGAACTTTGAGGCCAAATCTGTAGATTTTGATGTTAATTTGATGATTTTATTTGACAAACAAGTTTGTATGATGTTTTTAGATGTGTGAGCATGTTTGGTTTGGATCCACGAGGGCTCGGGTGAGTTCCGGGTAGGCTACGGAGTATCTACTTAGAAATATTTCCAACATCTGAAACATCTGGTGTGCAGGTCTCTGATCTCGCAAATGCGAGGTCGGGCTTCGCAAATGCGAAGCCAATGTTAAGCCTCTGATCCCGCAAATGCGAGGTCGGGCATCGCAAATGCGAAGCCAATGTTAAGCTTCTGATCTCGCAAATGTGAGATCCCTGGGTCGCAAATGCGAAGGACCTTGTTCGCTAATGCGAGGTCCTGTTCGCATTTGCGATATATGCCAGGAAAGCCCAGGGTTCGCAAATGCGAGACCCGCAGCCTGTTATATCAGCTTTTTGACAGGATTTTACCTTCTTTTCCAATTTTCTAAAACCCCAAACCTCCATAGGTGATTTTTCCAAGGTCCAAACTTCTTCAAATCATTGGTAAGTGACCTCTAACTAATTTCTTTCAATTCCTAACAACTTTTGACAAAGATTTCAACCAAAAATCTAGAGTATCCATGGTAAAAATTTGAGTTTTTGGTAGAACTGAGGAATTTCAATTTTTGGGGAATTGGACCTCGAATAGAGGTCAGATTCTAATACCAATTGTATATTCGTGCTCGGGGGAGATTGGGTAAATGGGTTTTGGTCCGAACCTCGAGTTTAGACAAAATGGGTCCGGTGTGAATTTTCGAAATTTCATATGAAACCTTAGTAAAACCATTGTTGTTCAATAAAGATGATACCTTTAGGCTATGATTGATAACATTGGGCGAATTGTAATTAGATTCGAGCGGATTAGAGGCAATTTCCAAGAGAAGGCAGTGCTAGAGCAGTGAATTGCTTGCGAGACTGAGGTAAGTGTTTGGTCTAACTTTGGCTTGAGGGAATAGGAATCCCCACTTGGTTGTTATGTGAAATGCATGGGTGTGGTGTATAGGTGAAGTGACGAGTATTTATGCACCACCCAATTTGCCTGTTAAGCATGATCCTTTCCCCGTTCCCGACTTAATTGATTATTGTCTTGATTGTTTTATGACTATTTGGTGTTGTCACCTTGTTGTTAAACGTTGTGGTGGTTATTTTGTGAAGAGTATTGGTTGTTATTGGGTTCCCTTGTGGGACAAACGATTGAGCCGTTTGGTGCTGTTTTACGAAGTTTATATATATATATATATATATATATGCACATTGATGTTCCTGTGATATATCGTTGAAAGAGAGATATTGTGAAAGGCTTGGTCTTAATTGGGAAAGCCTTATGAATTAATATAAGGCTGTGATGTATTGTTGAAACGGTAATGTTGTGAAAGGCTTGGCCTGAATTGTGAAATTTTCATAAATTAACATAAGGTTATGATATGTTTGGTGGGAGCGGGTTGCACGCCGCAACAAAGATGTAATAAGGGTGGACAGGTAGGATCGGATCGCACGCCGCAACAGGAGCTATAAGGGTGATATATATAGGGAGGAGGAATAAGGGAGGACAAGTGGGATCGGGTTGCACGCCGCAACAAAAAGGTGAGATAAGGGAGGACACTTATGATTTACTGAATTTGTTTTTGAAAATGGTTTTTACTGAATTTCAAATGATGTGTTACTGGTTTTTCTTGAAAAATTCAAGGGTTTGAGACCCACAGATTTGGAAAAGTTAAAAACATTTATTTTACTATTCTCTTTTTTCATGATATTTCGCACTACTTTTATTTTAAAGTCAAAGTTTTGGAAATTTGGAAATTATTGAGAATTGGTTATAGTTGAGGCCTGAAAGAGGCGGTTGTGTAGTTTTATTATGGTTGCAGTACTTGAATTTATTTGTTTAAATTTCCTACTTGCTCTATATATTACTGTTACAGGTTTACTAGTAAAGCCTGCCTTAGCCTCGTCACTACTTCGCCGAGGTTAGGCTCGGCACTTACTGAGTACATGGGGTCGGTTGTACTGATACTACACTCTGTGCATTTTGTTTGCTCAGATCCAGGTACTAGTCCACAGTAGAGGATTCTAGAGCGGCCACTATTCAGTTGGAGACACGAGGTACATCTGCCGGCGTTCGCAGAATCCGAGAGTCTTCTCCCACTTTACATATACTGTTTATTTCCTTCAGAACAGTTGTACTATTTCTTTCATCCATTATTTGTAGCATTCTTTTAGAAGTTCGTGGATTTGTGACACCAGACCCTGGGGTGGTTTTAAGTTAGTTATATAATTAGATCGTGGTTCGTTTATTCAATTGTCTATTTGTCTGTGCTTAAAAAAAAGTAACATAGAAAGTCAGTAGCGTAAGCTTTACTTTGTTATTGTGTATTATGTTCAAATGGAAATTTGGGGGAAGTAGTTAACTAAATTCTAACATTGGCTTGCCTAGCAAGTGTGGTGTTAGGAGCGATCACGATCCCTAAGGTTGGGGAGTTTGGGTCGTGACATTCCCATCTATTGCAAGTTAAATACTTAGATTATATATGGATTTTAACATGAAAATTCATGGAAATTTTGGGATTTTGAAGAAAACCCTAGAAATTGGTATTTGTGAATTTTGACCACGAAATTGGACATAGAATTTAAAATAAATTATATATTTGCGTTCGTGGGGTTACGGGTAATCTTTATCTTCGAAAATTTTCGGAATCAGGGCACGTGGGCCCGAGGGTGATTTTTATCGACTTTTCGAGCGAAGTTGGCAATTGTTGTAAATTGTATTATAATTAGTATTAGAGTATATGTTTATGGATTTGCACGTTTATTGACTAGCTTTTGAGAGATGGGCATCGGTTTGAGTTGTTGGAAAGGCTTTGGAGCGAGGTAAGTCTCCTTTGTAACCTTGTAAGAGTGAATTAACCTCATAGGTGAATTAAGTTATTATGTGCTCTTATTTGTGGGGGCTACATACGCACGAGGTGACAAGAGTCCATACGTAGCTGCTATTATGCTTATGTCCGGGTAGTGTAGGACCCAATCATGTTATACTTGCGATGTTTACACCCTACTTATTAAGTTAATTGCTTAAATCATATTGAAACTTGATAAAAGAATTGTAAAAGGTTAAACTTCTTTCTCTTGACCATTAATGAGAATTGGTATTTCCTTGAATAATTTCCCCTTAATAAATCTTGAATTGAATGTTTTAAATGTGTTTTTTTTTGTGGAGCGGGCAGAACGCCTCAGTAGCATATAGACGCATATATGATTTGTGTCGTTCGAACCTCGACGGTCAGTTTAAATATATATGATTGATCATGTCGTACGACCTCAGAATTGTTTGTGCATGATAGATCTTTGGAATTAATAATAATTGATATTGCTTCAGGCCAGAGATACAAAGTGTTAAATGAAGAAAATAAATTCGGAAATTTCCTTATTAACAAAAGAATTGTTTATTTACTTCATGTTATTTAGTTTACAGTCATTCTATAAAATCCATGCTTAATTATAATATCGGTATTCTAGTTTAGCCCATAGTAAGTTTCGGATTCGACCCCTCGTCACTACTTCTTCGAGGTTAGACTGGATACTTACTGGGTGCGTGTTGATTTACGTACTCATCTACACTTGCTGCACATTTTTGTGCAGATGCATTTATGTCCAGTGGCCATGTGGGCGCAAAGGCGCGGTTATTGTCGGGACTTAGGTGAGCTACATTCCACATTACGAGTCCCCAGCACGCACAAAGTCTCCATTCGAGTTATTTTACATTTTTCCTGTCTAATTTTGTATTCTAGACAGATGTTGTATTTTATCATACTTCCTAGTTAATGCTCATGCACTTGTGACACGGCTTTTGGGGATGCTTTTGGGTTATTCTGCATTAAAGTTGTGAAAATATTGTCATTCTCTTTGTAACTTTCATCTATTACATTTTAATTGAAGGAAATTATGATTTCAAAAGAACTAAAATGAGTAATGAAGTTAATCATTCAATTGTTGGCTTGCCTGATAGTAGTATTAGGCGCCATCACGACCTTTAATAGATTTTGGGTCGTGACATCTTGGTCGGGCTGCTCTCCCCAGCATAAGCATTGCCGTGGGCCTTGACTCCCATAGGAACTTTGAAGTGTCGGGGGATTCAAAGGGGACATCGACCTTGAGTAGAACTTCCTCTATAGCCTTTAATTCATTAACACTTTTGGTTCCTTGGGGGTTTAGTGTTTAATGACAACAAAAGGTTTTCGATGTAAAATTTGCCATGTATAACTACCACATTAGTATTATCTCGTGTAGTATTTGAACATTGATATTTTCTTGTTCCATGTTGTTTTTTTTACATATATTTCGTACATGGTTGAATATGTTGAATATATGGAGCATGTATCTAATGACTTTCTTTCTCTTTTAGGCATGTACATCCATTTGGGCCTGCGGAGTTCCTAAGGATCTCAGGCCCAAGTCCCAGCCTTGTCGCATTTTTTGGAGAGTCCAGAGTCTGTTGTAGTCGTATCTCTCTACTTCTAGGTCTGCCTTCTTGAGGCCCAATTAGCAGAGTACACTCTCTTTCCCTCAATTTCTTTGTTATTATTCATTGCTTCCTTAATCTAGTTTACTACTTCATTACTTTTATATACTGCTCTATTGCTTTGTCGCATTTTTGTCATCATGTATTTAACACTCATATATTAGATCACATACTTTATCACCATGCCTTAATATAATATGAAACATAGTCAAGCTTTAAATAATATAAGATTTAAAAGGAGTTAATTAGTAATTAATCCCATTTCCATTTATTTATCTGCCCATATCATTATTATGTTCTCGCTCACTTTGCCTTTTATAAGAGATTTTTGAAGCCCGGAACGTAGTAAAAACAGCAGCCCCTTTTTTCAGAAGAAATCATAAAAGAATCGCCAGCTCTAGTATCAAGAGGTAAATCAAATTTTCAATAAAAAGTGAAGTACTATCGCAAATGGATTTTCAAAGGACCGCTTCTCTTCAAAGTTTAGAAATCAAGGTATCTTAGACCCACCTCCAAAAACACTCCTTCGAATTACATCCATCTTCTAAATCAAATGTCTTCATAACTCAACCCATTTTGCGAGCTTTATAAAATATGGACCATTTAGATACATATTTCAAAACCCTTTTAACATGCCCTTTAGACTCCTAAGAAAATTCTCATCCTTTTATAAGTCTCACATTCCTTTTACCAGTATCATGCTTTCGCTTAGATATGTAGCAAGCCCTGCTCGTTCATAGTAATTAAGCATAGTATAAATAATGGATCCCTTACAATTAGTGTAAGTCCTATGGAGCTACCTCAAGTAGATTTTAGGGTGTGCCTAACACCTTCCCTTAGAAGAACAAGAACCTTTACCAATAATCTCGCCGGTTAGAAGATCAATAAGAATATGACTTAGTAATTAATTAGGTACCCTAGTATACATTTAAATATTAGGTGGCGACTATCTTGTATCAACGAAAGAGAAACCACAAGTTGAATCTTGTTTTGTCTAGTTCAAAATAGGGTACAACAACATGGCGACTCTGCTGGGGAATTACACTTAGGTTCTGACCTTAGAAGACTTAGACTAATTTGTCATCTAGATTTATTTATACATTGCTTTAATTGTAGACAAAATTGCAATTACATGTTTACTTGCTTTATTCACTTTTTATGCTTATTATCATGCTTATTGCTACTACACCCTTGTCTGTTACAACTTTATATACACTGTTATCACATTTCTTCCAATCGAATCTTGGTCGTACACACACACACACAATGGCACACGAGAGTTGTCTTTTACATCCCTTCGAACCTTCTTTTCAAAACTCTCTAGTTTCGGAGAATGGATTTGTCAAGTCAGCTGACATAACTTCTCGCAGTCTTCAGTACAACTCAAAAGTAGGAAACACTATACTCTAGTAAAATATGTCATACTGCATAAACCTTGGGTGAGTCGGTCATTGGCATCAACACACAATTAAGAAAACCACCCTAATGTCAATAGGTCATACACCCAACGACATGACTTCTGTGGAAAGATAAACAAACCTGACAAGACACTTGAAGATATGAATCAAACACTTACCCAAACATCTTTCTTTTGCCCACCTCAGAAAATGGAAATCAACTGAAAAATCCATGATATCAGCATGGTAATGGGAGAACCACATAAACTGAAATAGTAGTGGAAGAATATTCATCAGGAGGACAGAAATGAGGTTCGGACGCACTTGGGGGAATTAATCGCATTGTTGAATATCCAAGCAGACAGGGTGCTCACTTGCCTATTATAGAATTTTGGGATCCGACTAAGGTGGTGTTCAAATTTTTTGACTGCTAGCACCGACACTCAAAAAAGTTACATGATTCATGGAGCTGTCGCTCAATTGAAGGGAGCCAATATTACCAGTTACTATATCCGGTTATCAGTTCTTGGATGCATTAGGCCTGGATAACAGTAGGAGTCTCCGAAGTATTGAGGAGGGAAGGGTGAGCCTCGACCAGCTATTCGACAGATTTGAGCATCGTGAAAGCTAAGAATGGAATTTAGGGGAGTTTCAATGTTACCAAGCAACGTGGGAGAGTCTTAGGCCTATCACTTTCTCAATGGCACTATTGGGACTATTGGACTTCCCACAACAACGGGGTCGTATCAACATCAACTTGTCACATGTGGTTATGGCGACCTTCCGCCGCAATCTTCATACTACTGCCATTGGTGTTAGCTGAGATGTTGAGGGCTTTGTTCCACATGTGCACGAGGGTATGATTTCCTTAAAGGTTGTAATTTGCTGCTTCGGATCTGGGCTACTGAACATTTCTACCAGCAAGAAGCCACCATCAACTACTTCGTGGGATTTAGCAATATGATCCGCAACCACAATGATATAATGAGATATTGGGTCTCCCCGCATAGGCAAGAAGAATGGAGGGAAATGTTGACCAACCTGAGCGAGGAATGGATCAACTGGAAGCTATCCTAGTTAGGTGGAAGGCCAATCTTAAGACTTATCAAAAATACTTCATTAATCTAATCGGACTGGAAGGTATTCAACCATACCCACCCTTGCAGGTCCTCAGACAGTTTGGGATAATCCTGGATGTGCCTCTGTGGAAAGGGAAAATGCTATACGAATATGAGTACAGTGGGCAGATTCCAATTCCTAGGATAAGAAGGCTACAAGAAGAGTGGAATGACCTGGTCACAATGTCTATGGGTCAAAACTCGTGGTGTAATCTTGAGTATTATGTATGGATCAATGAGGAAGAAGAGTTGGCCCAGCCAAGCAGAGAGGGTGTAGCCTGGTTAGAGGAGGCGGTGGCTGCTTTGCAGATTTACCATGAGATCCTGCCATATTATTTGTGATCACTTCAATGCACCATTAAGTAGTCTCGGGATCTATTGATCACATGTTGCTACCTGCTGAAGACGATAACCAGGTAGTGAAGTGCATCCAGATAGAGTCTAGCATAGAGCCAGTAAAATATCCGGAGGAGGAGTTAGAATTCAACGATGACGAGGAGGAGTTTGAGGAAGACCGGAGGAGGATCCAGAAGAATAAGGGAATATGGCACACGGCTCAGGGGATGGTTATTAGAGTTGGTTGACTTCCACTCTTTCCCACTTTGTATCCTTATCCTAGTTTTCTCTTTTACTTTCCAAAAGGGCGAGTTGTCCAAGCCCATGCAGTTCTATGAAACAATGAAGTAATCCTTGTTCCCACTTGTATCAGTCCAAATTATCAATGAAAACAAATTACTTCGGATCTAAATGTGTCAAAGTCTAAATGTTTGTCAAATATCTGCTATTAGGCCTACCTCCGACAATGAGAGGTCCCTGTGAATTCTAGGAAACGCGCTAGCGGTAATGCACGAATTATTTTCTCTTTGTGATTCCCTCTGCTTGTAAATGAAGAAACTGACTCTTTCTCCTTTTTCTTTTCTTTCATCTTATTTTTCTTTTCCTTTATTATTATCCCCAAAAAGAAAAAGAAAGTTGGTTTGTGTCGACCAAAACTGGCAGAACCACCATACAATCTAAGGCCAAAAGGAAAGATGCCAGTCGTAGAAGACCCAACTGAACATGCTCTAGTCATAGCTGATAGCCGAGGGCGATGGGGGGAAAATACAACACCAGGAATGATGAAAACGTGGCCAAGATGACCTAGGAAATGGAGTCTTTAAGGGAGGAGGTACAGCGTATCAGGGAACTAGATCACTTGGCCATGACAACACATCCCCAACCACCTTGATTCCCTTCTTTGGATTCACACCATTACCACTTTCCGTCCATGTCACGCCAAAACAACAACACCCCAACTTCAGCTCCACCACACAAGTCATACCTCCGGTGACCCCGGCTAACCCACCAAATCCCCCTATCCACACTCCCTACGTACCCCAATAAACCCATACATCACAAAACCCATTTATTTCTACCATTTCAAGTCATACCCCTCCTCGTGACAGGGTCACTTTTACTACCATACATCATATACATGTGGCACATGCTGTCGCCCATGAGCGGTAAGTTCCCCCTGTATATGCCATTTTTGAACCAACCTTTACAGAACTTGTCACGATCAGTGTTCCTTATGAGATCGACCAATACGCCGAGATGGAGAGGGAAGCCAAGCGTAAGGAAGAAGAGTCGGTATCTGAGCAGTTACCAATGTTGAGAAGGCAAATGAAATGCCTCCAAGTTGTTCAGGGAAGTGAAAGTTTGGACTATGACGATCTATGTATTCATCCAGATGTGGATATGCCAGAAGGGTACAAACCCCCAAAGTTCGATATCTTCGATGGGACGGGTGATCCTCACGCATATTTGAGGTATTGTGACAAGTTAGTCGGAGTGGGGAGAAGTGAAAAGTTAAGGATGTAGTTATTTATAAGAAGCTTGAAGGGAGAAGCACTAACTAGTTATACTCGACAGGATCCGAAAAATTGGAGAATTTTGCAAGATATGGCAGAGGACTTCATGAATAGTTTTCGATTCAATACAGAGATCACTCTTGATCGGTTCGTACTGGTGAACTTGCAGAAAAAACCATCCTAGTCGTTCAAGAATATGCACACCGGTGGAGGTCAGAAATCGCCTGGGCGCAACCTCCGCTCGACGACAATGAATTAACCAAGTATTTCATCAGAGCTCGGGAGGGAATATACTTTGAAAAGATGATGGGAATGATGGGACAGAAATTCCCCGAGCTGGTCAAGATGGGAGATTTCTTAGAAGAAGGCATAAAATCGGGTAAAGTATCCATGGAAGCATTGCAAGCAGCCACCAAGGCCATCCAATCAGGGTCAATCGGTAGCGTAAGGAAGAAGAAATAGGAGGTCTCAGTAGTCGTCCCTTACTACCAACCCCAACTCACATCACGTAAGCACTTCTTATTCCCCCAAACAGCCATTCACCACCACTCACTTACGCTCCAGTCTACAACACCCAGCCATATTTCCACCCTCAACCACAATAAGACCATCCTCGAGCCAGCAACAACCAAAACTCACAACGACCATATGCTCCTGCCCAAACCACTACTCATAAAACCCGACATGTTTATGCACCAATCCCTCGTCCAAACTTTGAGGAGAGGGGTCCTAGAAATTACACCCCAATTGTTGGCCTCTGGCCCAATTGTTTGAGAGATTGAGAAGAGAAGTATTGATACACCCAGTTGAAGGAAGGGTTCCTGAACATCCCTCCAAGTATTTTGATGCCACTAAAAGATGTGTGTACCATTCCAATGTACCTGAGTAAAAGGGTATAGAGAGATGTCATTTTGAGGCTAAGCAGATGTGTTATCACCTGCGGAGTAATCTACGTATGTATGATCCTTATGAGGTTGTGTGGAGGCTTTCTTTTCTACTAGTGGGTATAGGTATTGTGATTTCAGTTTATATTGGGTATACGTATGTATGATCCTTATGAGCTCTTATTTGAGGTATTATATTGTTTGTGTTACATGAGGTTATGAAGGATTTGGTTTAATCTCACTGTGATATCATGGCAGTAATAGAGTATGGACATTGTGAGTTATCAAGTGTTTTGACCTATGGCTTTGAACCAATTGGGGAGTCTGCTATCGACGATCTGATTACATGGTTACGTGTTGTCACACCTTCTTTTTCCCGATAGGGGTGGGATGAAAGAGTTTTTTCCAATTTAAGTGATATTATTCGAATTTGGGATTATTTATTTAACTTTAGAGTCGCCACCCGGATTTTTTACGGTGTTCCGAGACACCATTTATTTATTTTAAAATATCAAATTGAGGAAATTTTGACTCTGCTTATAAAGGTCTGCGAACCAGAAATCCGGGTAAGGAATTCTATTAACCTGGGAGAAGGTGTTAGGCACTCCAGAATTCCGTGTTTCTAGCACAGTCGCTTAACTATTAATAATTGGCCTAATTATATAATTAATTACATGTTTTAAACCTATTGAACTTTTAAACCTTTTGCACCGCTTTTAATGTTTATGGATTTATTCTGAACAAGTCACGATGGCGTACACTTGTTATTTTTGGACACGTTGCAAACCGCGCCACATGAAATGCACCCGCAATTTATAATATATTTATTTTAATTAATGTTCGAAGTTGTGGTCGGGTCGCATAAAATGCAAACCCGAATGGAGATTACGTATCATGACTATGCCACGGGAGTCGTACCCATAGTCACGATGAATTAATTACGCGTCTAAAGCAAAACTACGATTGTTCATGAGTTATTTGTTTTTTCTTAAGTTATTTGTAATATTAGTCTAAGAGTCAAGGGGATATTGGACTACCAAATATGGGTTGACTCAAAGTCTTCTAAAACTAATGTTGTTAGCCTAAAAATCAGGATTTTGGACTATATTGAAATCTGGCCCAGTTTTGTGCTTGTTATACTGGGCCAGCCCTATTTTTATACAATTTCTAAGCATAATCTGCCTATTTTAATTTGAAGGACACAAATGGGTTACCACCTGTACGATTGTTCCAAGTCTTTTGAAACTAAGTTTTTTAGGTACCAATTAAGGACATGGCTATCTAAAAGGGTATTAGAAATCTGGCGCAGTTTTCATGTTAAGTGTACTGGGCTAGTACCCCTTATACAATTTCTAAAATAAGACATATTGTTCAGTCCAAGATCAATCCATGTCAGAACAACATATATATAAACAAAGCATTTGAACAAAATTTAAGGGTATTTTTACTAATTCAGATATATATTAATTCTTTTGAGAATACAGAAAAGTATCTAAACCGTTGGGTTTTATACCCCAGGCCCAATGGCCTAAAGTCCGGACTTGTTAAGCTGGTCTACAAGTCCATCTCGTTTCACACTGTTACTGTCGAAAAGACTCAAAGGGAACCAATTCTTACTATGTCTACTAAGCATGATTCGAAAGAGACCTAAATTAATCCAATATAAACATATTGAAATCTGAAATTATAAGGGGAAGGGGTTTAATTACAAATAAAAAAATGTTTACATGGCCAATTACATAAAATTCTAATATCATGGACTAAAAATCTGTCAATAACTACATCAGTCTTTGTATTCATCTTCACACAACCAAATCAGGGGGCTAGTTTTAGCCAAACACTCAGCACACCTGCGCCTCTTAATAGAACAAAAATGTGCATTTTTTTGAGTGAATCTGACTCAACTAGTGGTCAGATTCAAACCTTTAATGCTTTTTTATATTATTTTCACAAATGACTTCATATTTTTCACAAGAATTTTTTAAACAGTCCCAAACCAAACAAAACTAAGTATTAACACACATAATCTAAAGTTAAAGTTAGAACACAAATACACACAGATATGGAAAGGGTTCAGAGCAAACAGATTTCATTTCATCTAAAAAAATGGTTACATACCTTTTAAGGAGAAAAGAACAGCTAGAAAGTGACCAAATAAAGGTCAGAAAACAACAGGATTTAAGAGCTTAACAACAGCAGAATAGACCAGTAGCAAAAACCCAGAATGAAACCAGGACAATCAGCTTAAGATAACCAGTTTTACCCAAGAAAATCAACATCAAAACTCGGAACCGGACAATGCATTGAAACCAGATCTTGTTGCCATAATATAAAGAGTTTTCAGTTTTTTTTTTTGGGTTTGAAATTAATAAGAGAGAGTAGAAATATGTATTTCGAAGAGTATTTCTCAGAGTTTCTATCTTTTTTGGGAGCAGTATCTCTATCAGCTTTTAAGGAGATCTTTCTCAATATTATATGTCCCATTTTTTAGAATATAGTAGTCTATATATAGGGTACCTAAGGTGAGCATATTTTAAGAATATTCCTTATCTTTTGAATCTGAAAATAGTATAGTACAACTGTCCTCATTATCATATTTTCAGCATCTTTGTAACAGCTAGGACAACTGTACCATTTTTAGAAGTTCTTCTATTTTACAACCCCTTTTACCCCTAAATTTTACTGTTTTTTACTCAGAAAAATCTGATTTAATAACTTTCTTATTTTATTTTGATATTTACCTTCATTCTAGAAGTTTCTTAAGCTGTTACAACCAAGATTTATCACTTAAAGGTCCTAAATTACCCTGAAATACCCCTGAAATTACCCCTTTGTGTTCAGGGCTAAGTTACTTATTAAGTTGGCTAATCTTGATCTAATTAGGCAATTATGCTTAATAATTAACATTAAAGAAGAAGCTGGAGGTTAAATTTCTTCAAGAATGAAATAAACTTAAGCAATTGAACCTAAGTGAGTTATTTTCAGAGCTTAAACTATCTAATTCAAGTGGTCCTTAACACGTGTGAATAGATAAGCTATTAAACTTAATTAATTATCCTAGATTAGGAGTCAGTTATCTATCTTAAGAATATGTACAAAAATCAGAATTCTATTACTTAACCATTAGGATGAATTAATTAGGCCAGGGTTCAAACATGCATGCTTACTGGGGCAAATTAGTGACCAATCAACTACTAACAGGATAGAACAATATGAAAATCATATATGAAGACTTGAACTAACCATTCAGAGTCATTTGATCTACCACACTCAAGAATTAAACAATCAGGAGCAACAAAACCAAGAAAAAATACATACGAAGACCTGACTAATAGTTTAACATCAAATCATGAAAACATGAATTAAAGTCGGGTCAATAATCTAAGAATTTCTAGACATGTGTGATTAAACTACGATAGAAATTGACTAACTAATACTTATTATGAGCTAACAATGGGAATGAGAACCTAGTCTATTAGTGTGGAACAAAATTAGAAAATAAACCTAGGTTACTAATTCAAATCATCCTAAAACATGCATGATTAAACTATGAGGGAAATTGATTAATTCACCCAAGTTAGGAACTAATGAAAGAATAATGGCATGAAACCCTAGGCTAACGAATCAGTTTCTATTAACCTAAAAGAAACAAATTAAAAGGAAGGACAATCATACAAAACTTATTCATTCAGAAAAAAACAGAAATTATGAAAAAACCTAGATTAACAGTTTAAGCTTAAATGGCTAGGACAGAATTTAACCTAAGTAGTTAATAATTAAACAAAGAAAGAGAGTCGGAGGGAGTACCAGTTAGGTTAGAAAAGGTTTGGCCGGATTTGGTTGGCTCGCCAGACTTTGGCCGGATTTCGGCAAGGTTTGAAACGAGTCAAACCCAAGTGAATCACTTGATCTTGTCAAGAGCATGTGACTCGCGTAGGTTTGAGCCATTAATTCACTCTAATTCGATCAGTATCATTTTTAGGGTTTTATCAGATCCTAGATCTGAAACTAAGGAAACTTGGAAAGGTTTTTGGGGAATCGGATGAGATATTTAGGTTGAGGGTGAGGAGAAGACTGTCTGGTAAATTTTTGGGGTGATTTGGGGTTGGTCCGCTGCCAGTAGGCGATTTCCGGCCAGCGGACCACGGTGGTGGATGGCGGCAGGGAGTTAGGTGATGAGAGAGACGAGGGAGACGGGTTGGGGTTGTTGGGAGGTGAGTTGTGAGGGTGGTAGGGGTGTGTTAGGACATATATATAGTGAGGGGGGAATGAGTTCAGGACCGTTGGATCAAGATGATCCAACGGCTGGGGTTAAATGGGGTAAAACAAGGTCATTTGGTTTAAGTGGGGGTTTGGACGGGTTTGAGATAATTTTGGGCTGGGTGTATTTGGGTATTAGGACAAAGGGGGTTTGGGCTTGGTTTTAAAATCGGCCCAATCTGATTTTTTAGCCTTTTTAGCAAAATTAGGCTAATTAAAACAAATTAAATCAATTCTAATTAATTTCTAACATATATTAATTAATTTTAACACAATTTAATTTAATTATAATCTAATGTCAATTTTAAAAGTAGAATTATTAATTAATACCTAAAGAACAATTTTTGTAATTTCTTCCTAAAAATATTAAATTATGCAACTAAGTATTACATTAAACCGAAAAACTTAATTATGGAAGATAATAAGAGTTTTAAAATATTTTTGTTACTATTTTTTTTTATAAGTTTTAAAAGATGAATTATGATCATACAATGCAAATAAACACTGAAATTCAACATAAAATCTGAAATTAATTTGTTTTATCAAATTTTGTAGGATTATTCTAATAGGTGAAAAATTACATGCTCACAGCTGCCCCTCTTCGCTCGTAAACACGAAGAGTTTTCGGGCAAAGACAAAGTGAGCAATTAAGAACAACTTTCCTGTTCAAATACTCCATGCGAAGCGCTTTTGAAAAGTTTGACCGAACCTTTCTTCAAAGGTTGCCTACATATCCTTGGTTATAAAGGAATCAGGTCAGTGTAGTTCTGGGAGTTTTGGTAGCTAGGACTACCGGATAACTCTGATTTCACTGCGACTGTTGTTGTTGTTATCGTTGTTGAGCTTCTTATTACACCAAAGTAGCAAAATGAAAAAGACTAACTAAGTCTATCAGCTACTAGTTACAAGATCCCTATTTGTATACTCTAAGGCTTGGTCTTGAGTCTTGGCTTTTGCTGACTCTGACCTGGATCTTGACGCTTGTTAGTCGCAGATGCTAGTTTCATCTTCTCGTCTTCTGAATCAAGGCGGAATGGATGACTCTAATCTCTTCCTGAGCAGTCCACGTCTTCTCCGCTTCCATACTTTGGGTTTGGCCTTCTCTTTTTCTTCTTTTATTTTATTCTAGATCGAAACTTTTTCTTTTGGTCATCTCGAATCCATTGTCCTAAATATTAATCTGCGCAAAATCAAGAACAAATGAACGAAATTTTCTGCCCCAGTTTTCATTAGGAAACTTTCGTGAGTTATTGTAATAAAATCTATACTACTTTATTATTGAAAGCAATGAAAGGTCGGGAATGGTTTACCCGGAGTGAATGTAGACTAGGGGTGGATACCCTATGTCTAAAAATAAAATCAACTAGGGATTGGAGACCCTATTTTGGAAAAGATCGACAGGTTATGCTGTCATCAGGAAAAGATCACCAGGTTATGTCGGCGTCAGGAAAAGATCAACAGGTTATGCTGTTGTCAGGAAAAGGATCACCAGGTTATTTTATTGTCAGGAAAAGGATCACCTGGTTATGCTGGCGTTAGGAAAAGATCAACAGGTTATGTTGTTGTCAGGAAAAAGATCATCAGGTTATGCTGGCGTCAGGAAAAGATCAACAGGTTATGCTGTTGTCAGGAAAAAGATCACCAGGTTATGCTGGCATCGGGAAAAGATCAACAGGTTATGTTGTTGTCAGGAAAAAGATCATCAGGTTATGCTGGCGTCAGGAAAAGATCAACAGGTTATGCTGTTGTCAGGAAAAAGATCACCAGGTTATGCTGGCATCGGGAAAAGATCAACAGGTTATGTTGTTGTCAGGAAAAAGATCACCAGGTTATGTTGGCATCGGGAAAAGATCAACATGTTATGCTATTGTCAGGAAAAGGATCACTAGGTTATGTTGGCGTCAGGAAAAGATCAATAGGTTATGCTGTTGTCAGGAAAAGATCACCAGGTTATGCTGGCGTCTGGAAAAGATCAACAGGTTATGTTGTTTTCAGGAAAAGATCAACAGGTTATGCTGGCGTCGGGAAAGGATTAAAAAGTTATGCTGTTGTCAGGAAAAAAAGATCACCAGGTTATGCTAGCGTCTGGAAAAGATCAACAGGTTATGTTGTTGTGAGGAAAGATCACCAGGTTATGCTGGCGTCTGGAAAAGATCAACAAGTTATGCTGTTGTCGGAAAAAGATCACTAGGTTATGCTGGCGTTTGGAAAAGATCAACAGGTTATGCTGTTGTCAGGAAAAAAAAAAGATCACCAGGTTATGTTGGCATCGGGAAAAGATCAACATGTTATGCTATTGTTAGGAAAAGCTCACCAGGTTATGTTGGCATCTGGAAAAGATCAACGGGTTATGCTGTTGTCGGTAAAAGATCACCAGGTTATGCTGGCATCTAGAAAAGATCAACAGGTTATGTTGTTGTCAGAAAAAAAAAGATCACCAGGTTATGCTGGCGTCGGGAAAAGATCAACATGTTATGTTGTTTTCAGAAAAAAGATCACCAGGTTATGCTGTCATCTGGGAAAGATCAACAGGTTATGCTGTTGTCAAGAAAAGATCACCAGGTTATGTTGGTGTCAACTAGGGAGTGGGACCCTATTTTGGAAAAGGTGGAGCTCGGGAAAAGATCAACAGGTTATGTTGTTGTCAGAAAAAAGATCACCAGGTTATGCTGGCGTCTGGGAAAGATCAAAGGTTATGCTGTTGTCAAGAAAAGATCACCAGCTTATGCTGGTGTCAACTAGGGAGTGGGACCCTATGTTGGAAAAGGTGGAGCTAGGGATTGGAGGCCCTATATTGTTTTTAACATCATTTCTTCTTCTTCCTCATCTTCTTTTTTTATCTTTTTTTTGTTATTTTTCAGAGAGTGAGTAAATGCGAGAAATTTTTTTTTTTAGAGGAGACTTCCCTTTTTGGAATTGTCGCTGTAGAGCCACTTCTATCCCTTGCGCAGTTTCTTTTGGTTGCACCTGCTTCTTGCAAGGTGGCCTTCCGTCTACACCTGCTCCCTTCAAACAAAGGACGATTGTCAGTTTGAAATGGCGGTTGGTTTTGTGGCCTTGATTATTTCAACTTGCTTGATCTTGACTCGCCCTTTTGACGAAGATCCCAACCGCTTACTTGCTTGCTGGGGATTGGGTTTCATCTATAACCCCGGGGACCTTTGCTCTCCAGATTTTGCCATGGCGATTGGTCGTGTGAGATCCAACTTTTGACTTTATTCTGCCTTCGTAGGTTTTTCAATTTGACTTGTTTTTCCTTTGGACTTTCGGAGCATTTGTGAGATTTTGGCTCCTTGAACTTTGCTGTAACGGCTAGTCGCGTGGGACTTAACCTTTCCAGTTTTATTTCGCCTTCCTTGGCCTTTCATTTTAGTTTTTCTTCCGATTTTCATTTCAAACCATTTGGGGATCTTGGTTTTTCGGACCTTGCCGAGGCGGTTAGCCACGTGGAACTCAACCCTTTTCAACTTTATTTGATTTTCTCCTTCCAGGAGTTTTGAGTCTGAAGCATCGACCCCTGTGGCCCGTCGAGATCGAATTGATGCCCCTGACGAGGATGGGTACCTTTTTCATATTAGCTCGTGTCAAATGAGAGCCCTGTAAATCAGTTTTGTCATCCTTTCTTTGTCTTACTTTAGGAACAGAGTTAGACTGAAAGGGATTGAAAGAAAATAACAAAAGAACGGGGACAATGAATTTTGAAAAGAAATATCCCTTTCGGGGAAAGGAAAGGAGGACTTATCTGGAGTGTATGCGGTCTTCAATGAACATGACATGCTTCTTGGACTGGATGCCCGATCTGCGCAAACCGTCTAACTCTCAGAAATTCATCACAACTATTACCTCGAGATTGAGAAACCTTGCCCCGGACTGTGTCCATGTCAGTGACCCATTATCATTTTCGGTCAGTGGTGCCCTTTGCGGGTTTTCACCTACCAACCTCTCTCATATCTCTTCTCACCATTACCCTGTAGTGCTCTTTGCGAATTTTTACTAACAAGACTATCTCATTTTCAATTTCTCTGCTTACCGTCGCCTCACGGTGCCCATGTGGGTTTTCACCGATAAGACTCTCTCATTTTAATTTCTTTGCTTACCGCCGCCTTACGGTGCCTGTGTGGGTTTTCACCGATAAGACTCTCTCATTTTATTTCTCTTATTTTCTGGCATCAGATCCAAATAATTGTATCATCCAATTTTGGACATCTTTGTTGATTGATCAGAAGGACTTGAACAGGATTTTGGTGAAAAGAATTTATATTGAATTACAACTTTGGAACCTTTCAGGCGAAAACATCGCCGAACTATCATAACATTTTCCCCAGCTTAAACTCTTGGGGAAATGTGGAATTTTATTTTGGTGTGACTGAACCCCAGAGAGAGGCTACCTACGTATCCTTTCGGAATCAAGTCTAACGTAGTTCAGGGAAACATTTTGTTTTTTTTTTTGATTTTTTGATTGATTTTTCTTTTTTTCTTTTTTTTTTTGATGATTTTGTTTTTGATTTTGGTTCCAAGGAGGGTAATGAAAGAAATATAGACGGCTCAAAAGGGTTTACAAAAGTTGATAGTGTGTGGGGTAGCGAGAATGAAAGCCTTCGTCATTTCAATCGGGGAGCGTCAACATCACAGAATGGTGAAACATAATACCTTTTGATTGTATCTGCATTGACAGTCGTTGTGGGGTCATTTCCTTCGATGTCCCCTAAGTATAATGCCCCTTTTGGTAGCAATTTTCTTATGATGTATGGACCTTTCCAATTTGGGGCGAATTCCTTTCGCCTCTTCATGGTGTGGGAGGATACGTCTTAGGACGAGTTGCCCCACTTCAAAGTTCCTAGGCCGCACTTTCTTGTTATAGGTGCGGGCCATTCTTTGTTGGTACAACTGCCCATGACAAACTGCGTCCATTCTTTTCTCATCAATCAGAGTTAACTATTCCAGTCGGGTTTTGAACCATTCATCATCCTCAATTCCAGCTTCGACAATGATCCAAAGAGAGGGAGTTTCGACTTCTGCAGGTATTACGACTTCAGTGCCGTAAACCAATAAATAAGGTGTAGCTCCAAGTAATGTGCGCACGGTCGTGCGATATCCCAATAATGCGAAAGGCAACTTCTCGTGCCATTGCTTAGAACTTTGAATCAATTTTCTGAGGATTTTCTTGATGTTTTTATTTGCTGCTTGAACGGCGCCATTGGCTTTGGGTCGGTAAGGGGTGGAATTACGGTGTGTGATTTTAAACTGTTCACATACCTCCTTCATCCAGTGACTGTTTAGATTTTCAGCATTGTTAGTAATGATAGTTTTTGGAATACCAAAACGACAAATAATGTTGGAATGCACAAAGTCCACCACTGCTTTCTTAGTGACGGCTTTAAATGTGACTGTTTCGACCCATATTGTGAAATAGTTGATAGCAACCAAGATAAATTTGTGTTCTTTTGAAGCTCTCGGCTCGATTGTCCCAATGACATCCATTCCCCAAGCAACAAACATCCAAGGTGCTAACATGGGATGTAACTCTGAGGGTGGCGCATGAATCAGGTCGCCATGTAATTGACACTGATGGCACTTTCGGACGAAACTGAAACAATCCTTCTCCATGGTCATCTAGTAATATCCTGCCCGCAGGATTTTCTTTGTGAGGACGTATCCGTTCATATGGGGACCGCATACTCCTGAATGCACTTCATTCGTAATCTTTTCAGCTTCTTTGGCATCCACACACCTTAACAGGTTCAGATCCGGAGTTCTTTTATACAACACTTCTCCGCTTAAGAAGAAACTGTCGGCGAGCCTTCTAATGGTTCTCTTTTGGTATCCGTTGGCCTGCTCCGGGTACTCTTTTGTTTTCAGGAACCTTTTAATATCATGATACCATGGTTGGACATCGGGTTCTATTTCAACCGTGTTATAATAACCATGTCATTCTCGGATTTGAATCTATAACGGGTCAATATGGACATTGCCCGGATAGGGCAGTATTGCAGCTAAGGTAGCCAATGCTCAGCTAACTCATTGTGGAATCAAGGAATATACCTGAATTCAATGGATTTAAATCTCTTACTAAGATCTTCCACATGTTGTCTATATGGAAGAAGCTTGACATCTCGAGTTTCCTATTCCCGCTTCGCTTGCTTAATGATCAAAGCGGAGTCTCCCATGATTAATAACTCCTCTACATCCATATCAATTGCCATGTTCATGCCCATTATGCAAGCTTCATATTCAGGAGTATTGTTTGTACAGAAGAACCGAAGACGGGCGGTGGCTGGATAGTGTTGTTTTGTGGGTGAAATCAAGATTGCCCCAATCCCAACACCCTTTGCATTTGCGGCTACGTCAAAGAACATTTTCCAAGTATTGGTGTCTTCTGGAGTTACCTCAAATGAATTTCCTTCCTCGTCCGGGAAATAAGTACTCAAGGGTTGATATTCATCATCAATAGGATTTTCAGCTAGGTGATCCGCCAAGGATTGAGCTTTCATTTTCGTGCGGGTGACATAGACTATGTCAAACTCGGTGAGCAAGATTTGCCATTTTGCTAATCTCCTGGTGGGCATCGGCTTTTGGAATATATATTTCAAAGGATCCAGCCTGGTAATGAGATAGGTGGTATAAAACAACAAGTAATGTCGGAGCTTCTGAGCGACCCAAGTTAGGGTGAAACAAGTTCTTTCCAACAAAGTGTACTTGGCTTCATAACTTGTGAACTTCTTGCTCAGATAATATATGTCTTGTTATTTCTTCCCGGTCACATCATGTTGCCCGAGAACACATCTAAAAGTATTTTCCAACACTGTCAAGTACAAGAACAAAAGCCTTCCAAGTTTGGGTGGGACCAATACTGGCGGATTTGACAGATATTCTTTGATTTTGTCGAAAGCTTCTTGACACTCATCCATCCATCTAATCGCCGCATCTTTCTTCAATAGCTTAAAGATGGGATCACACGTGGATGTCAACTGAGCAATGAACCTGCTGATGTAATTCAATCTGCCCTGCAGGCTCATGACCTCTTTCTTGGTTCTTGGAGGGGGCAAATCCCGAATAGACTTTATCTTTGATGGATCTAGTTTGATGCCCCTCCGACTGACTATAAACCCCAAAGGTTTCCCATATGGGACTCCGAATGCGCATTTAGCTAGATTTAACTTCAAGTCATACTTACGCAGACGTTCAAAGAACTTTCTCAGATGTTGCACATGGTCGTCCTGTGTTCTAGATTTAATGATCACATCATCTACATATACCTCGATTTCTTGATGCATCATGTCATGAAATATAGTGGTCATAGCCCTCATGTAAGTTGCTCTGGCATTCTTCAAACCAAGTGGCATGACTCGATAACAGTAAGTACCCCAAGGTGTAGTGAAAGCCGTCTTTTCTGCGTCTTCTTCATCCATCAAAACCTGATGATACCTAGTGTAACAATCCACGAAAGACGTATCTCATGTTTGGCACAATTGTCAACAAGGATGTGGATGTTTGGTAATGGAAAGTTATCCTTGGGGCTTGCTTTGTTCAAATCCCGTTAATCAACACACTCGGGGTTTTCCATCTTTCTTCGGTACTGGGACGACATTAGCCAACCACGTGGTGTATCGGATTACACCAGCTTTCAACTGTTTGGTGACTTCTTCTTTGATCTTGTCACTGATGTCCGTTTTAAATTTTCTTTGTTTTTTTCGGACATGTGGATAACCGGGATAAGTCGGAAATTTATGCACCACTAAATCAACACTCAGTCCTGGCATATCATCATAGGACCAGGAAAACACGTCTTTGAATTCGAACATAAGTTGGATCAATGCATCCATAGTTCTTTAATCAGCGTGAATGCTTATCATGGTTTCCTGGACTTCTTCCGAACTACCCAAATTAACTGGCTCGGTTTCATTTAAGTTTGGCTTAGGCTTATTCTCAAATTGTTCCAGTTCTCGGTTTATTTCCCTAAAAGCCTAATCTTCATCATATTCCAATTCTTAATTCATTTAATTTACAGTTAGACAGCGTATTAAGATCTAGGCATGAAGTCCGCAAGCATGTCATGTTATTTAAGTCCGCATTATTAGAAATGAAAAGAGAGATAAAAGTTACACAAATCAGAAAGAATAAGGAAAGAGATTTATAGACGATGAAATATTGATTTCGTTTTATTGAATTTGAAGATATGAGGGTTTACATCAGAATTTAAAAGACAATAAACTAAAAGCATTCGAGTTACACCCTGAAATAACTCTGAATGCAGAAAAGATGGCAAGACTGAACTACCAGGATTTCCGCCTGACTGGGGACGGAGTAGCCTTCAAATTTTGAAGCTTGGCATCGGGCCCCATATATTTCACCTCAGCATTGCTTGAGCCTTCACCCGGTTGGACCATGTGAGCCTCATACAACATTTGCCTCATTGCCCCGCAGATATCCTCATTTTCTTCGGCCGTGAAGGCCTCTTCTTCTTCTATGTACCTTGGCTTAACAAACGTCATGGCAAGATGCGGGACCGGCTGAGGCAGGACCCATCCATTGTTCTTACGTTCATTAGCTAATTTTACATCGGCCTTTGTGGCTTGGAAACCTACGCCGAAGAACTTCTCGCTGGCAGTCAAAGTGATAGGTTTTGTAATGCCTTGCAAAGATACCCCGAGCCTTTTCCCAGGCTTGTACCCATGTTTGATCATGTCACTAGGGACCATGATTGATGCGTTTGATAAGAAGGGTTGAGGACACAGGGTTCCTTCCTCACACTGGTCTGCGACCACGATCTCAAAAGCTTGGTTGACTATGTGCTCGCTACCTTCCTTAGCCTCTAGGCATGGGACTGATGGGTCCCTGTAAATGGATTGCTCATCTTCCCCGTGGACCACGATTTCTTGGTCTTCGTGTTCAAACTTAACCTTCTGGTGAAGAGTAGAGGTTACGGCTCCTGCGGCATGGATCCAAGGCCTTCCCAGGAGATAATTGTAGGAGGTGTCCATGTCTAAGACCTGAAATATAACTTCAAAATCCACAGGCCCGATGGTTAGGACCAAATAAATCTCCCCTATCATATCCCTCTTGATGCCGTCAAAAGCACATACGCAAACATTGTTGGGTCTTATCCTCTCAGTCCCAATTTCCATTCTCTGTAAGGTCAAGAGAGGGAAGATGTCAACCCCATATCCACCATCCACCATAACTCTTTTCACGTAGTATCCTTCACATTTAACGGTTAGGTGGAGAGCTTTGTTGTGGGCATACCCTTCCGGAGGCAAGTCATTCCGACTAAATGAGATCCGGTTGACTTCAAAAAATCATTCCGCCATTCTTTCTAATTGCTCAACCGTGGTCTCGGTCGAAACATATGCCTCATTAAGCGTCTTTATCAGCACTTTCTGATGCTCATTCGAGCTTATCAGCAAGGACAAAAGTTAGACCTGAGAGGGGGACTTTCTGAGTTGATCAATCACGGCGTATTCAGAAGTTTTCATTTTTCTGAAGAATTCCTATGCCTCTTCAGCACTGACTGGCTTTTTAAGCGGAAAATGCTTCTATTTGTTCTTGTTCAATTCTTTCAAATGGAGGTACTTCTTAGACGAGTTAGTTTCATTCACCTCCCCCGTGATTTCCTTTCCCTTGTACGTCACCACTGTTTTGTTGTAAATCCAGGGGATGGCAGTGGTTTCCTTCATGGGATTCTGTGGTGCGCGGATAATAAACACGGGCTCAGTCAGCCTGGGTGAAATTATCGGCCCCCGCGCCACATAATTCCCCTTTGGTACGTACATCTTCGGTACATTCAGTATAACCTTGTTTTTCTCCAACCTTTTGGGGGACTCAACACGAACTGTTCTTTTTTGGGGGCCCTAGGAACGTAGAGAATGGCATCTTCAGAAGGTGTTTCCCCTGTCTTGGTTTCCATAACCTTTCCGTTTTGAGGAGTGGGGTTGCTTTTCTTTTCATTTTTAACTTGCTTTGGTGCCGCTTTGGGCTTCTTTTCTACGTCAGCAATGGTAGTGATAGCTTTCAAAGCTGGGTCAAACTCTTCATCCTCACAGATCATCCCAATGACTGGCCCGTTGTTGTGATCTAGCAATGGGTTATTGGTCACATTTGGAACTACTTCCTCCCACAACACCTCCCGCTTTTGTTCTATTAAATTTTCAACTGCCCGCTTTAGGGTCCAACAATCCTCAGTGTCGTGTCCTTCTCCCCCTGAATGATAAGCACATCGAGTATCAGGCCGTTAGGAGGGGGATTCTGGGTTTTGCCTATTTGGGGGTATAGGCTGTAACAAACCCATTTGGACCTTTTTTTAGAAGAGGCTAGAATATGATTCACCGATTGGTGTAAAGTTATACCTTCTGGGTGGATCACAGGGATGGGTATTATAATTATTTTGTGTAGGGCGTGGATTATACAGGGTTTGGTGAGGAGGGTTATTTCTGGGAGGTGGAGCTCGGTTCTGGTTATAATGTTGTTGTTGTCTGGCATACGGCTGGGCATTTATTACTAGATAAGGCTGAGGTGTCATGGAGTATGCCACATCTTGGTGAGGGTAGTAATGTCGTGGGGTGCTGGAAAAGTAACCTCGGGGTTGATGGGGGTTTCTCAAACTTGAGGCCGTCATTGCTACTTCTTCTTTCTTTTTCCGGTTTGCTGCACTCCCCGACCCGTTCTGGATTGCTTGAGAAGTGGCTCTTATAGCTGATTGGCTCAGGATGCGACCTGTTTTCAAACCATTTTCGACCATCTCCCCAATATTTATGGCTTCTGCAAACGGCTTGCCCATAGCGGACATCATGTTCTATAAATAGTCAGCCTCTTAGGCTTGCAAGAAGACGTTGACCATCTCGGCCTCATCCATTGGGGGTTTTACTCTGGCAGCTTGTTCGCGCCACTTGATAGCATATTCTCTGAAGCTTTCTGAAGATTTATTTTTGAGATTGGACAAAGAGTTTCTATCTGGATCTATGTCCACGTTGTATTGGAATTGTCTGACGAAATCTCGGGACAAATCTTCCCATATGTGCCAGTGGGAGATGTCCTGGTCCATATACCATTCGGATGCAATTCCGGTTAAACTCTCCCCGAAGTAAGCCATAAAGAGTTCTTCCTTTCCGCCTGCTCCTCTTAACTGATTGCAATACCTTTTCAGGTGGGCTATGGGGTCTCCATGTCCATCGTACTTTTCAAATTTGGGAGTCTTAAAATAAATGGGAAAATGAACGTGCGGGAACATGCACAAGTCAGCGTAAGAGACACTCTTCTGGCCACTCAGGCCTTGTATGTTCTTAAGACTTTGTTCAATGCTTTTCATTTTTCTAGTGATCTCTTCTTGCTTGGGGTTCTTCACATTTTTCTCTTGTTCTATGGTAGGTTCATATCGAGGGTGCTGAGGGTAGGAGTTTGGGGTGAAATAAGTCGTGTCCAAATGAAATAGTGGTGTTTGGAAAGTAAAGGCTGACGGCTCGAAACCTGGACCGGATACTGTTGGGGGTGCCGTAGCAAAGATTGGTGGTGTGGCGAATATGTTAGAAGAAACTCCCGAAAATAGTGCCTGGGGGCAAACCTCAGAAGGCATTCCGGTGAAATAGGTTGACATAGTAGGGTACCCGAACGGGGTGGCCGGGTAACCTATAGGGACGTTGGAGGTTCCACTTGTTCTGGGAATCAATACGGGAAAACCAGGTGTTGAATCAAGTCACTGAATGGTTTTGAAGAATGGCAAATGTCCTCACAATTGAACCAGGTCCATCATGGAATACGTAGACATGCAGACTGAATGGCACGAGAAGAGTTCACACGCAGGAGATAACATCATCTCTGAATTAAGGGGTTATCTCCTAAGCGAAAAGATTGCAAGTTGATAGGGAGATGGACTTCGTATTCAGATAGGACAGAATCAAGATAGAGGAGGATCAAGAAAGTTGAGATCAACTCAAACTCTTCCACCAGGGAAGAGTTGCATCAGAATTCTACTTCAACGTCTCAACTACTGGTCCTATATATTGTCAAAGTGTTCCTACTGAACAGTGCGCACAAACACAGAAGTGAAACAGGAATTGAGAGCAAAATTACCAACGCAATTTTGCAAGCAGTTCATGTGAAGAATCCATATGCGACTCAAAAACTACTTGAACCAGCTAGAAGAACCAGTTCCATCTGTTGTCTTTTAGTCTAGTTGTTTGTAGTAGGATTACAAATTGTATCTTTCAGCTTTATCTAGAAGCAATTGTAATAGGTACACAATATCCAAGTTAGAGTTAACTTGAAGTTTGTCGCAATTAGCTAGAGGCTAGTTTTCCACAAGGGGATTAGAGTTAGTCCTTAGGTTTACAAAAGAGTTTATTTTGTAAATGTTGTTTTGTAAAACATCAATTGAGTGAACCACTTGGGAACTGGGAAGGACAATCAACTGCTAGGCCTCCACTCTTCAACGGGCAGTACTACTCTTGGTGGAAGAACAGGATGAAGGATCACTTAATTGGGGAAGACTATGAACTATGGGACATAGTCACTAATGGTCCTTTGGATACTATGTAAAAGACCGTTGAAGGAGTAGACGTGCCAAAGATAAGAGCTGATTGCACTGCTGAAGACTTAAGAAAATGGGAGAAGAATGCTAAGGCCAAAAAGTGGCTTGTGTGTGGACTTGGTCCAGACGAGTATAGTAGAATTCAAAGTTGCACCACTGCCAAAGAAATTTGGGACACCTTTCAAGTAGCTCATGAAGGAACACCTCAAGTGAAAAGGTCAAGAGGTACTCTACTATACTCCCAATATGAAAACTTCACTATGAAGGAAGGAGAGACAATCCAAGAGATGTATACAAGGTTCACAACACTGACCAATGAACTCAAGTCTCTTGGAATGGTCATTCTTGAAGAGGACATGGTTGAGAAGATCCTGACTAGGGTCTTGCCAATTTCTTGGGAAAGCAAGATCAGGGCTATCCAGGAATCCAAAAACATGGCAACCCTCAGGTTGGACGAGCTAATTGGAAATCTCACTGCCTACGAACTCAGAAGGCAGACAATGAAAATGGATGCTCCAAAGAAGGAAAGAAGTCTAGCACTAAGAATCACTAAGGGAGCAGATCTGGAGGAAGATGAGATGGCCATGATCACTAAGGACTTCAGAAACTACCTCATAAGAAAAAGGGCATCTCAAGAGGTGAAAACTACAACAAAGCAAGAGCTCTAGAAAAGCCAACAAATGAGGGATGCTACAAATGTGGAAAAACTGACCACCACATCAAGAATTGTCCTTAGTGGGAAGTAGAATGGAAAAGGGATAGATCTGAACGAAGGAACAAGAAGAAGGAACTGGTCCATCCCAAGAAAACCACAACTAAAGCAATGGTTGTCGCTTGGGGAGAAAGCTCAGATGAAGTATCAGAAGATGGTGAGGAAGAAGAACAAGCACTTATGGCAATTGGTGAATTAGATGAGGAATCATGCGAAGAACCAGAGGTAAGTATATCCCATCTTAAAAACAAGATTAAATTCCTATCCAAAGAAAAACTCTCTGAGTTGCTACTTGATTTCATGGATGATTCTGAAGAAATAAATAAAGAGAAAGAACAATTGTCTAAGGAGTGCGTAATGCTAAAAGCAAAGTGCAAGAACCTGGAAATCAAAGTAAGTGAATCTGAAAAAGAAAACACTGCCTTGAAGAACCAGGTTCATCCACTTGAAACTAAGATCCTAAAGCTAAAATCTGAAAACTTAAAACTGAAACTAGGAACTAGCAAGAAGACAGTTGATCACTCTCAACTCATGCTAGAAGAAAATGTGGGAAAACTAAAGGATAAGATGTACAATAAAGATGAACAGATAAGGGTACTAAAAGAAGAACTCGGTAAGGTCAAACATGAATTAGATCGAACTTGCAAATGAAATAAATCCTCTGATGCCTTGACATGGCTTCAAGAAAATCATAGTAGCAACAGAAGAAGACTTGGCTTTGGGAGTCAACTGCCCAAATGGGATCCCAAAAGCAAGTATCTCACTCTTCCTGAGAACAAAATCTGCACCCACTGTGGTAAGACTGGTCACTACAAAATTGAATGCACTGCAAAAGAGCAGGCCAGTCGAAGGAATGAAAGTTTTGTTCGAAAGAAAAGTTGGTTACCAAATTGGGCCAGAAAAAGCATAATTCATCCTTTCTCTCATATAAAAGGACCCAAACTAGTTTGGGTCCCTAAGACTAACCCTTGATTTCCTTTTGTAGGTGCAAGTGAGAGGAAGCATCCAAATATGGTACTTGGACAGCGGCTGCTCAAAACATATGACAGGGAACAAGGAACAGTTCCTTTCACTTGAAAACCTCAATGGAGGAAATGTCTCCTTTGGAAATGGAAAGAAAGGTGAAATTATTGGGGTTGGTAAGGTAGGTAAGGATGACACACGTTCCATTGAGAATGTGTACTTGATAGATGGCTTGAAATATAGCCTGATCAGTGTGTCACAACTGTGTGACAGAGGTAACCTGGTTGCATTCACTTCCACAAAATGTTTTGTGATTAATCTTCTTACTGAGAAGATTGTCTTGCAGGGAAAAAGAGTGAATAACATCTATGTCATAGACCTGTCCACACTATCAGAAAATGAACTCACCTGTTTAAGTGTGTTGGACAGTGATCCCCTCCTTTGGCACAAAAGACTTGGTCATGCAAGTCTAAATAAGCTTAAAAAATTAGTCTCCAAGGACTTACTGGTAGGGCTTCCTAACATTAAGTTCAAGGAAGACAAAATATGTGAGGCATGTGCAAGGGGGAAGCGGGTAAGATCCTCATTGAAAAGCAAGAAAATAGCCAGTGCCACCAGGACGTTGGAACTGGTTCATATGGATCTATGTGGTCCTATGAGAACTTTGAGCAGAGGTTGTAAGAAAAATGTAATGGTGCTAGTTGATGATTACTCCAGGTTCACTTGAACCTTGTTTCTGACATCTAAAGATGAAGCATTTGATATGTTTACTTCATTTGTTAGAAAAACTCAAAAATAACTAGGAAATCAACGTGCATCAATAAGATCTGATCATGGCACTGAATTTGAAAATGCAAAGTTTGCTGAATTTTGTGATGAACATGGCATAAATCACAACTTCTCTGCCCCCCAGAACTCCACAACAAAATGGAGTTGTTGAAAGAAAGAACAGAACCCTTGAAGATATGGCTAGAACCATGCTTCTTTCTAGTAAACTACCCCATAGCTTCTGGGCAGAAGCAATAAACACTACATGCTACATAATAAATAGATGCATGACCAGACCACTGGTAGAGAAAACTCCTTATGAATTACTTAAAGGAGAAAGCCCAACATATCCCACCTTAGGGCTTTTGGATGCAAGTGCTTCGTGCACAACAATGGCAAAGACTCCTAGGTAAATTTGATCCCAGAAGTGATGAGGGAGTATTCTTGGGATATTCATCACATAGTAAAGCTTACAAAGTATATAATAAAAGAACTATGTGTGTAGAAGAGAGTGTGCATGTTGTTTTTGATGAAACTAACATTCTTTCTGAGATATAGGAACCAGAAGATGAGGAGATTGGACTTGTCAGAAGCAGTGATCAAACTGGAGCATATATGGAAGAAGGAACATGTGATGGAACAGGTTTAACTACCCCAAGCAACATGACAGGGGGAACTCAACAGCAAACCTCATTGGGACTTGGCCCTGATCCTGTTCCACAACAACAAGACACCATGGGATCATCAAGTCGTGAATAATTGGTGCTCAAACCACACAGATATCAAAGTTCTCACCCCATTGAGAACATCATAACAGACTTGACATCTGGAAATCAAAACCATATCCTCCTTGAAAAATCTGTGTGTGTTTGATGCCTTTATATCTTTGATCGAACCAAAGAATGTTGTTGAAGCTTTACAGGATGTTGACTGGGTAAATGCCATGCAAGAAGAACTAAATCAATTTGAAAGAAGTCAAGTCTGGTATCTGGTACCCATACCACTAGATAGATCAGTGATTGGCACAAAGTGGGTCTTCAGGAACAAACTCGATGAAGATGGAACAGTTACAAGAAACAAGGCTAGACTGGCTGTCCAAGGATATAGTCAAGAAGAAGGAATTGACTATGATGAGACCTTTGCTCCTGTAGCAATATTGGAGGCAATCAGGATTTTTATAGCATTTGTTGCCCATATGGAATTCACTCTCCACCAGATGGATGTAAAAAATGCTTTCCTCAATGGCTACCTAAAAGATGAAGTATTTGTCAAGCAGCCTCCAGACTTGAAAGCAAGGAGACACATGACCATGTGTATAAACCTGACAAGGCTTTGTATGGACTCAAGAAAGCACCAAGAGCATGGTATGAGCGGCTATCTAAATTCCTGCTAGAACATGACTACAAACGAGGTAAAATTGGTAGCACCTTGTTCTTAAAGGAAAAAGGTAAGGATCTCCTGGTAGTACAAATATATGTAGATGACATAATATTTGGGGCAACGTTTTAAAACTTGAGTAAGGAATTTGATAAACTTATGGGGAGTGAGTTTGAGATGAGTATGATGGGTGAGCTAAATTTCTTTTTAGGCTTGCAAATTAAGCAAAACTCAAATGGAACAATGATCCACCAGCAAAACTATGTGAAAGAATTGCTCAAAAGATTTAAAATGGAAGACTCAAAAGAAATAGGCACCCCCATTGCAACATCCACAAAATTAGATGTGGATGAACCCGGTTCATCCGTTGATCAAAAGTTGTACAAAGGGATGATTGGGTCTTTATTGTATCTCACTGCCAGCAGACCTGACATTGTTTTCAGCGTAGGGCTTTGTGCTAGATTTTAGGAAAATCCAATGGAGTCCCATCTAACTGCAGTGAAGAGAATTCTGAGATATTTGAAAGGCACCACTGACCTATGCCTTTCGTATCCTAAAGGTAGTAATTTCGATCTTGTAGGATATGCTGATGCAAATTATGCAGGTTTCCTGGTTGACATGAAGAGTACTTCAGGCATGGCACATTTTTTGGGATCTTGCCTTGTGTCTTGGGCCACCAAGAAATAGAACTCAGTAGCACTGTCTACTGCTGAGGCTGAGTACGTGGTTGCAGCCTCATGTTGTGCTCAATTGTTGTGGATTAAGAAACAACTCATGGACTTTGGTATAGAGGTTGGATGCATTCCTATTTTCTGTGACAACACTAGTGCTATTAGTATGACGAAGAACCCGGTTCATCATAAGAGAACCAAGCACATAGATGTCAGACACCATTTCCTAAGAGATAACTATGAGAAGGGAATGATCTCAATCGAATTATGTGCTACTGACAAACAAATTGCTGATATCTTTACTAAAGCACTAAGTAAGGAGCATTTTGAGAGAAACATGTTAGAATTAGGGATGATTAAGATCACCTAATTGAACCAGTTCAAAAACAAAAATGAAAAAAAAAATATTAAAATGAAATTTTTTTTTGGCTAGAATCACTGAAATATGTAACTAACCAGATTAATCATTGCTCAGTTTCATGTCTTAAATGCCATACTCTCTTGCCATGTGTTAATATGATTCTTTGGTTGCTAATGATTTTTTTTTATTTTTGTTAATTGAGGCTAAAAACAAGAAACTCTAACACGATGAACCTGGTTCATCGTGGCTGGTTCATCTGACTGACAAGGTACGTGCTCATTACTAGAAATAACTATAGTCACACATGAGAAGGATTCTATCTATATTTGGACTATTTCAAATTGTCAGTCCTTATCTCAAAATGAACTTGTTCCAAAGAGTCCAATCGAAGCTTAATTAGCCTAGATTGTAGGGAGTCATAATCGTCAAATCCACTGACACTCCTACACCGATTAGACTCCCACTTGACCAAGAATTAAGCTCGTTGCACATTTATTAACCACATCTTTAAAAGGCCATCATTACCTCTCTAATACCTCACTCTCTCTTCTTCAAAAACATAAGCGTCGAACCAAGTTCATCATTCTTTTCAACCAAAGAGATCACAATCCTTTACTCTCCAAAAGCCTCATAATCATGTCTTCCACATCACCCCCTGCTACATCCTCATCAACCACTCCTGAACACAGTGTCACACTTGAAGACACTGGTTCTAATTCTCCATCACAACAATTCTCCTCCACCCAATCTCCATCAAATTCCTCTACTCCTCAAAACACTCCAGTTCCAGAACCCATTCTTGAACCCACTTATTCACCCCAAACAGCTCCAGTTGTTACACCTAGCCCTACTCCAGTACCCAGAAAACGACGAGTAAAAATGCTAGCCAGGAAACCAGTTACTTCTGGCTCTCTTGCTAGGAAATTGAATGAGAAACTTCAGGCAAGCCAGGCCCAAGATTCTGAAAATTCAAGCTAGTCTTACAAATCTGCAAATGAGGAAGAAGCAAATAGTTCATCAGACACTGAAAAGGTAACCTCTAAAATTAGGACTGATCCTGAAATTGTTGAAAATAGGTTTATATTAATTGGGTCTGTAGTAGATGTGGAAATACCTGATAGGAGAAGAAAAGGTGGTAAAAATAAAGAAATTGATAGAGAGGGAGAAGGAAATTATGAAAGAGGAATAGGGAAGGAAGGTGCCACACTGGAAATTTGTGGCCCCGCTCCAGTGATTTCTGAGGAGGGTGTCAAGGATTTAGGGGGAAGCAACTCTGGAGAAGCAGCAGCGGGACTGGAAAATTTACAGCATGCAGTGGATGAACCTGGTTCATCTATTGAAAAAACCTTGCCTGACTTGATGAGAAAATTGGGGGAAATCTACAAACCCAAGAAGAAGAGAACCCCCAAAGCCAAGAAAGTTGATACTCCTGTACCAACCAAGAAAAGAAATTCCTCTTCATCTGCTGATGCTCCTTCTCCTAAAAGTCGCACTACTAGAAGTGCAGTCAGGCAGAGTGAAGAAGAGATGGAGAAAGCTTTGAGGGAGAACAAGAAAAAGAAAGCTGCTAAGGGGAAGGCAAAGGTTGGAGAGCCTGTTGAGGAAATTGAGGTTGATGATGATGAGATGGACCTGGTCCATCATGAGGAACAACTAGCTCAGGTTGCGGTTAAGACACCCACGCCCAAAAAGGCCAAGCTTCTTCAAAGAAGTCAGCTTCTGTGTCTGCCAAACCTTCAACCATTGCCAATAAAACCAGGTCTAAATCAAATAAGGTTAAAATCAATGATGATGTTGAGTGGAGTGGAGAATAAGTAGATGAATCTGGTGGGGAAACTGATAAGCTAACAAACTTTGGAAAACGTACTATTCTGAAAGGAAAGCTGTTCAGGGATCTTGAAGAATCTAGGATGATTTTTCTTGTGGACACCTTGGATGTGCAGGGTTGGAAGGACCTAGTGCTTCATCTTGACGATAGGCTAGCAAGAAATGAGCTTGTGGAATTCATGGCAAATGCAGCAGTCAAGGATGGAAGGGTTTCCCCTAGAGTACAGGGGGTTGAGAACTCTTTTGATGCCAAAGAACTGGGCAAGATACTTGGTATTCCCTCTGAGGGATATGATGACTACACCAGACAGAGGTGGCCAAGCCTGAATGGACTCCCTTTAGCCCTTCAAATCACAAGGTTCTTCAGTGAGAATGAGAAGGAGATGTAGCCTAGGGCAGTGTTCAAAGTGAGATGAGGTCGCAGCACAAGCTATTCTTTGAGTTTGTCATCAAGTGCTTACTGCCCAGGCAAGAGCGAAGGTATATTGAAAGTTACATAGATCTCACTCTCATGGAGCGCATGTACCGTGGTTGGCAGATTAATTGGCCATCCTGCATCATTCAACTACTGGACAGGGTTGTGAATGGATCCAAGGCACATGTTATACCGTATGGGTTCATCCTAACTGTTTTTGCTTGCTCACTTCAAGGTACCTGTGAAGAAGGCTGAAATGGCGACTGCTAAGGACAACTTTGGGAAGAACACGTTACTGACATGTGACTACATTGTGAATATACCAGAGGATGAACCTGGTTCATCTAGGAAAATGCCTGTGAATAGAAAGGTCAGGACGCTTGTGCATGAAGGTGAGTTCAAGGATGATGAGATCCTTCGTTTAAAGACTCGCCTTACAGAGGTTGAAGCTGAGCGGGATGCTCTCAATGCTGAATTAGCTAAGGAAAAGGAGAAGAATGAGGGTGTATTGCAACAGATGCTCTCCCTTCTTCAAGCAAAGAACCCAACCTCTACCCCTTCCCAGCCTTAGGTGTCCAGTGTCCTCCAGAACCCCTTTATGACCCAGTTTGGGATTGTTTTGTTTCTTTCTGTTTTTTGCTCCTGGCTGTGACTGTCTTTATTTATTTTTGTGTTTGGTGCATGAAAAATTATCAAATCAATGAATTCTGAAATTTGTTCTTGACTTTATCTCAGTTCTTAAAAGCTTACATTTTTTGGTTTCTTTTGATGATTAATTCATGATTTGCACCTGTAGTTGCCTCAATGGCCATGAGTAATTATTAAAGTTCTGGTAAATTTATCATTTTGAAACTTTTTAATGATGCCAAAAGGGGGAAGATGTGCTTTACGAAGAATTGTGATGTTTATAAACTAATGAACCTGGTTCTCTATGATAAATGCTTAATGCTATAAAAAATATCCTTGTTGGATTAAAGTGTCTACATGTATAAGCACATAGTTTGTCATCATCAAAAAGGGGGAAATCAGGTGTTGAATCAAGTCACTGAATGGTTTTGAAGAATGAAAAATGTCCTCACAGTTGAACCAGGTCCATCATGGAATACATAGACATGCAGACTGAATGGCAGGAGAAGAGTTCACACGCAAGAGATAAACATCATCTCTGAATTAAGGGGTTATCTCCTAAGCGAAAAGATTGCAAATTGATAGGGATATGGACTTCGTATTCAGATAGGACAGAATCAAGATAGAGGAGGATCAAGAAAGTTGAGATCAACTCAAATTCTTCCACCAAGGAAGATTTGCATCAGAATTCTACTTGAACGTCTCAACTACTGGTCCTATATATTGTCAAAGTGTTTCTGTTGAATAGTGCGCACAAACACAGAAGTGAAACAGGAATTGAGAGCAAAATTACCAACGCAATTTTGCAAGCAGTTCATGTGAAGAATCCCTGTGCGACTCAAAAACTACTTGAACCAGTTCCATTTGTTGTCTTTTAGTCTAGTTGTTTCTAGTAGGTGATTACAATTTGTATCTTTCAGCTTTATCTAGAAGCAATTGTAATAGGTACACTATATTCAAGTTAGAGTTAACTTGAAGTTTGTCGCAATTTGCTAGAGGCTAGTTTGCCACAAGGGGATTAGAGTTAGTCCTTAGGTTTACAAAAGAGTTTATTTTGTAAATGTTGTTTGGCTCATTGACATAGTGAAGAGTTTGGGAAAATCCTACTGGGTAGTAGGTCATGGTTTTTTCACCTTTTGAGCCAGGTGTTTTCCACGTAAAATTGTTGTGTTCTTTTATTTCTGCAATTATATTCCGCAAACTGTAGAAGATGGAACACCTAGAAGAACCTGGTTCTTCTATAAAGATAACACTCGAAAATTGGACACCACACAAATCACTCCCCCCCCCCCATCTTGTGTGGTATTGACGTATAAAACATCAATAGGGATGGCACTGGGTGGTTCTCTACTGTTAGACCAAGAGTCCCACATCTCCAACATGCGGCGACGCAGTATCCTGTTTTCTTCAGTAGTTGCTGACTCAGATGTCAGGATAACCGATATTGGGTTGTCCTCTGAGGGGTTAATGATTGGTAGGTGACTCTCTGACGTCATTTTGACACTCCCTTTGGATCTCGTGAAATATGGGTGTGAAGCCAGATTACCACAAAAACCAACCACCTAAAATAGAACCTCTTTAAAGAGAAACAACAACACAACTAAACTGTTAGATTGAGGCATTTAACACACAGGGAATCGCACGTTGGGGGTATGCAATGCACCTAGACAGTTAAATATTTTTCTACATGTTTTGCAACAGTTGAGTGTTTCATCCTGGCTTTTGTTGTCTCCCAGATTTTGAATCTTTGCTTTTCCTTGATCTTTTTTTTCTTCTCTTTTTTTCTTTTTCTTTCTTTTTCTTGTTATTTATGGTTATGACCGGATCTGATGAGGATTGCCTACGTATCACGATACCGCGTGAATCGGATCATTACGTAGTTCAAGGAATAAATGCAAAAAGAAAGAAACATTTTGATTTTCAAATTTTCATTAAACAAAAAGTTTCTAATTTTCCTCTATTACAACGACTCCGACATACATATTTGAAAACTAAAAACCAAAACAGACTCAAAGTAGACTAAGCAGACTGTAAAAAAAACTAAAATATAGACTTGAAAAGGAAAATTAGGAATACATAAGTGCCTCTACTACTACTCCAGGGGTCCGCGGGACATCAGTCGGTCTCGCCGCGGGCCTGTGTTCCATGTAATCTTGGAGGCGATATAGGTCGTCCATTATCTAATGGACAAAAATCATCACAGCGGCGAAAAATGTAGATCTGGTCAATCCTCGCACTCATGGCATTTCGTGACGACATAATCAACAATTTCTCTAACCCTTTCTCTAATGATGCCCTTTTTCTGGATTAGGCGCCCAATATGCTGAGATCTAGCCTCCTAAACCTAGGTAGCCTTATGGTTTTGCTCTTGTAACTGCTACAAATCTTCTTCCAATTGAGATATCAATGCATAACAATGTTCCCTTTCTGCTCTAAAATTCTTCGTTTGTTGAGCCATTTCGTTCTCAAGAGTGGTTAGCTTTTCCCTTAAACTTGTGACTTCTTTTTCATACTTTCCTTTCAGCTGTTGAACAAACTTCGCCCGTTCTTCTGCACTCTTTGCCAACTTTGCCCGGGTTCTTGCCAATTCATCTTCAGCTTTTTCCAAATCATCCCCATATCGCACACTTTCCGCCTATGACCGTTTATAAGTCTTTTATTTGTTCTGTTCCTCTCTGGATTTTCAGCAGCTATCTTCATCTTTTGAATCTGGGATCGAAGAGCTTCATTTTCTTTGGCCAACCTTTTCTTCTCCCCTTCATCTGCAGCGGCTTACAAACTGCTTTCAAATTTAATGTCTCTGATTTGCCCTTCCAATTTGCTTATCATAGCCATGTAGTTTTTCTCCTTTTCCAACCAATTCCATTGTTCTTGTGCCTCATCAGTGAAATGTTGTACGTGGGGCCTTTTGGCGGGTCGTTCAGGCTCTTGATGGTCTCTACCCCTTCTACCATACCAAGCGGTGTAGCTAGGCTCTACCTCACCTTTGGACAAATCCCGTACTCGAGTTTGCGGCTCCAGAAACCTACATTTACGCCAAATCTGGCGGACCTTTTCTTCCGGGAATGCAGCTCTTAGACACAGTTAAATGACTTGTCGACTCAAATATTCATCATGAGGGACAGTTTGATGCCTTCCCAACTGTCGTAGAACCCTGTGTGGAGCATACGGCTGAATACTCCGAAGACCCATTAATAGAAGAAAACACACTTCGGCCGACATATAAATAACTTCGTTGACAGGGAGACAGCCGAATGTCCATTCAATTTGGTTGGAAGTCAAAGAACCCAAATGTGCAAACCATGCTTCTGTACCTTCTGGAAACTCATGACCCTCTACCCGGTTTTCATGTTATTCAATGCAATTGAGGCCAGTCAGACAATAGTTCATATAACTTGGGCGATGGAAAAGGTTTTCTATCATCCAGATCTGTAAGAGCAAATTGCAACCCTCAAATAACTTTCCCGATGATTGACAAACAGTTAGAGCTCGATAGAGTTCTTCTAGGATCATTGGTACAAGAGTGCCATTAGCCTTTTTGATCATGTAGTCAGTCACTCCTACAAGTCCCAACTCTATATATCCGTCACTCCTTGGGCATATTAGAGTACCCAAGAATGCTACCACGAATGTCAATCCCCGGCATGCTTCCCATTTGTTTTGATTCCCTTGGTGGGTTAAACCTGTGTCCAGAGCCTCAAAACCGCGAGGGTCCCCATAACGACGGTAGAGGAAGTAGAATGTGCAGAATCCCACAGCTAAGTTTCCATCTTCGACTTCCCGACTAATACTCAGAAGGTCCAAGAATTTGTGAGGAGTTACAGCTCTAGGTGCCACTGGGTATCGGCTCCTAAGATTCCCGTTAAGGCCAGCATGGCCTGCTATCTCCTCAAGTGTAGGGGTTAGCTCAAAATCAGAGAAATGGAACACGTTGTGCGCTGGATCCCACAAAGCTATTAAAGCCTCAATTATGTCTAGCCTTGGTTTAACCTTCAAGAGGCCGGTGAGCCCGCCTAAAGCTTTTATAACAGCACCTCTGCTGACCTCCCCCAGGTCATTCCACCACATATGGAGTCCTAGCGGGATTTCTTCTACAACTTTGAAAGGCATATTTTCAATAGCGCTCATCATGCACATTTATTTAAAGTGATTGGTTAAAAAAATAAAAACCATGATTTATTTTTACCTAAAAAAAGAGTGTTATTTTTTGCAAAAATTGCAATTTAAAAATGAACCACCTTTGCAAATACGGCCCTTCAACACTTCAGGAAGGAAGATTTTAGGGTTGTGTTTGCTAATTGGCCAAAATTTTGAAAAAGACCATAAGTGGCTATTCTTGCAAAAACAACCTTCTGGTGCCCCGTCGGGACATTTCTGACTATTTAGACAAAAACGGCATCACCTAACATTATTTATGACAATATTTCATATTTTTATTTTTATTTTGCAAAAATAGGGTTGGACCCGATGAGGGTTGCCTACGTATCTCACACCGGTGAGAATCAAACATGCGTAGTTCGGGAAGTTTTGACGCAATCTTGAAAAATATGATACTAACTCATTTTCTTTTTCTTTTCTCCTTTTTTTTCAAAACTTTTAGCAGAGCTTCGAGGCATTTTTAGATATCGGGGTTTCAAGAATCGAGTAAATTTCTATCCTACCTCACTCTTGGTTTTTCTATTATTTCTTTTTTAGCCGGTCAACAAACAAACCAAAACAAATAATGTACACATAGCAGGTAAGATGCATCAGGATGGTCTTTTATTTTGGGTTCACCTGTCCTAGACGGACCCAACCCTTGTGTTGAGTCCCCTAAGTCAAATGCACGTGATGCAAACAAACGCGCCTACTAGGGATCCGGCATGAGGTTATTTCATTCTAAATTTAAATCTTGGGGCTTTTTTCTAGACCTGTCTTACCCTAGCGGACACCTCGAGCCGAGGGGGGGCAGCGTACCGGGAATACAGAAGTTTCACCGGCTTTGCAACTTGTCTGAACCTCGTTCTAAAATTTGGATATGACTCTAACATAAAAGAAGTCACGTGAAGTACACACTTCCCAGATGATTTAGAAGACTCGGAGAGAAGAAGGGTTTTCGTAACAGTTTATATACATTTCACAAAATATCAAAGCGGTCAAAAGCGGCATTTAGCACATGTAAAATCAGATAATAAAGCCAAATTTAACAGTTACTCTAAGCTCGAATTCTTGAACCCTGAACCAGAGATTCTGGGTTCCATCCCCAGCAGAGTCGCCAGAGCTGTCACACCTCATTTTTCCTAATATGGGTGGGATGAGGGAGTTTTTCCAATTTAAGTGACATTATTCGAATTTGGGATTATTTATTTAATTTCAGAGTCGCCACCTGGATTTTTTACGGTGTTCCGAGACACCATTTATTTATTTTAAAATCCTAAATCGAGGAAATTTTGACTCTGTTTAAAAACGTCTGCGAACCAGAAATCCGGGTAAGGAATTCTGTTAACCCGGGAGAAGGTGTTAGGCACTCCCAAATTTTGTGGTTCTGGCACGGTCGCTTTACTATTAATAATTGGCCTAATTATCTAATTAATTACATGTTTTAAACCTGTTGCACTTTTAAACCTTTGGAACCGCTTTTAATGTTTATGGAATTATTCTGAAACAAGTCATGATGGCGTACACTTGTTATTTTTTGGCACGTTGCAAACCGCGCCACATGAAATGCACCCGCAATTTACAACATGTTTATTTTAATTAATGTTCGAAGTTGTGTTCGGGTCACATAAAATGAAAACCCGAATGGAGATTACGTATCATGACTATGCCACGGGAGCCGTACCCATAGTCACGATGAATTAATTATGCGTCTAAAGCAAAACTACGATTGTTCATGAGTGATTTTTTTTTTCTTAAGTTATATGTAATATTAGTCTAAGAGTCAAGAGAATATTGGACTACCAAATATGGGTTGACTCAAAGTCTTCTAAAACTAATGTTGTTAGCTTAAAATCAGGATTTTGGGCTATATTGAAATCTGGCCCAGTTTTGTGCTTGTTATACTGGGCCAGCCCTATTTTTATACAATTTCTAAGCATAATCTGCCTATTTTAATTCGATTGACACAAATGGGTTACCACGTGTACGATTGTTCCAAGTCTTTTGAAACTAAGTGTTTAGGTACCAATTAAGGACATGGCTATCTAAAAGGGTATTAGAAATCTGGCCCAGTTTTCATGTTAAGTATACTGGGCCAGTACCTCTTATACAATTTCTAAAACAAAAACATATTGTTCGGCCCAAGATCAATCCATGCCAAAACAACATATATATAAACAAAGCATTTGAACGAAATTTTAGGTTGTTTCTACCAATTCAGATATATATTAATTCTTTTGAGAATACAATAAAGTATCTAAACCGTTGGGTTTAATACCCCAGGACCAATGGCCTAAAGTCCGGACTTGTTCAGCTCTTCTACAAGTCCAGCCCGTTTCTCACTGTTCCTGTCTAAAAGACTCAAAGGGAACCAAATTTTATTATGTCTACTAAGCATGATTCACAAGAGACCTAAACTAATCCAATATAAACAAATTGAAATCTGAAATTATAAGGGGAATGGGTTTAATTACAAATAAAACAAGGTTTACATGGCCAATTACATAAAATTCTGATATCATGGACTAAAATTTCTCAATAACTACAGCAGCCTTTGTCTTCATCTTCACTCAACCAAATCAGAGGGCTAGTTTTAGCCAAACACTCAGCACACATGCGCCTCTTAACATAACAAAAATGTGCATTTTCTGGAGTGAATCTGACTCAACTAGTGGTCAGATTCAAACCTTTAATGTTGTTTTATATTATTTTCACAAATGACTTCATATTTTTCACAAGAATTTTTAAACAGTCCCAAACCAAACAAAACTAAGTATTAACACACATAATCTAAAGCTAAAGCTAGAACACAAATACACACAGATATGGAAAGAGTTCAGAGCAAACAGATTTCATTTCATCTAAAAAAAATGGTTACATACTTTTTAAGGAGAAAAGAACAGCCAGAAAGTGACCAAATAAAGGTCAGAAAACAGAAGGATTTAAGAGCTTAACAACAGCAGAATAGACTAGCAGCAAAAACCAAGAAAAAAACCAGGACAATCAGCTTAAGATGACCAGTTTTACCCCAGAAAATCAACAGCAAAAATCAGAACCAGACAATGCATTGAAACCAGATCTTGTTGCCATAATATAAAGAGTTTTCAGGATTTTTTTTTTGTTTGAAATTAATAGGAGAGAGTATAAATATGTATTTCAAAGAGTATTTCTCATAGTTTCTGTCTTTTTTGGCAGCAGTATCTCTATCAGCTTTTAAGGAGATCCTTCTCTATATTGTCTGTCCCATTTTTCAGAATATAGTAGTCTATATATAGGGTACCTAAGGTGAGCATATTTTAAGAATATTCCTTATCTTTTAAATCTAAAAATAGTACAGTATAGTTGTCCTCCCTATCCTATTTTCAGCATCTTTGTAACAACTAGGACAGTTGTACCATTTCTAGAAAGTTCTTCTTTTTTACATCCCTTTTTACCCCTAAATTTTACTGTTTTTTACTCAGAAAAATCTGATTTAATAATTTTCTTATTTTATTTTAATATTTATCTTCATTCTAGAAGTTTCTTAAATTGTTACAGCCAAGATTCTTCACTTAAAGTTCCTAAACTACCCTGAAATACCTCTGAAATTACCCCTTAGTGTTCAGGGCTAAGTTACTTATTAAATTTGCTAATCTTGATCTAATTAGGCAATTAAGTTTAATAATTAACATAAAAGAAGAAGCTGGAGGTTAAACTTCTTCAAGAATGAAATAAACCTAAGTGAGTTATTTTCAGAGCTTAAACTAACTAATTCAAGTGGTCCTTAACATGTGTGAATAGTTAAGCTATTAAACTTAATTGATTATCCTAGATTAGGAGTCAGTTATCTATTTTAAGAACATGAGCCTAAGTTAACCAATTATGTACAAAAATCATAATCATATTACTTAACCATTAGGATGAATTAATTAGGCCAGGGTTAAAACATGCATGATTACTGGGGCAAATCAGTGACCAATCAACTACTAGTAGGATAGAACAGTATGAAAAACATATATGAAGACTTGAACTAACCATTCAGAGTTAATCGATCTACCACACTCAGGAATTAAACAATCAGGAGCAACAAAACCAAGAAAAAATACATATGAAGACCTAACTAATAGTTTAGCATCAAATCATGAAAACAGGAATTAACGCCGGGTCATTAATCTAAGAAGTCCTAGACATGTGTGATTAAACTACGATAGAAATTGATTAATTAATACTTATTACGAATTAACAACAGGAATGAGAACCTAGGCAATTAGTGTGGAACAAAATTAGAAAATAAACATAGGTTACTAATTCAAATCATCCTAAAACATGCATGATTAAACTATGAGGGAAATTGATTAATTCACCCAAGTTAGGAACTAATGCCAGAATAATGGCATGAAACCCTAGGCTAACAAATCAGTGTCTATTAACCTAAAAGAAACAAATTAAAAGGAATGACAATCATACAAAGCTTATTCATTCAGAATAAAACAGAAATTATGAAAAAAACCTAGATTAACAGTTTAAGTTTAAATGGCCAGGACAGAATTTAACTAAGTAGTTAATAATTAAACAAAGAAAGAGAGTCGGAGGGAGTACCGGTTAGGTTAGAAAAGGTTTGGCAGGATTTGGTTGGCTCGCCGGACTTTGGCCGGATTTCGACGGGGTTTGAAACGAGTCAAACCCACGTGAATCACTTGCTCTTGTAAAGAGCAAGTGACTCACGTAGGTTTGAGCCATTAATTCGCTCCAATTCGATCAGTATCATTTTTAGGGTTTTATCAGAACCTAGATCTGAAACTAAGGAAATTTGGAAAGGTTTGGGAAACGAATAGATATTTAGGTTGAGGGTGAGGAGAAGACTGTCTGGTAAATGTTTGGGGTGATTTGGGGTTGGTCCACCGCCAGTAGGCGATTTCCAGCAAGTGGACCACGGTGGTGGATGGCGGTAGGGAGTTAGGTGATGAGAGAGACGAGGGAGACGGGTTGGGGGTGTTGGGAGGTGAGTTGTGAGGGGGCGTAGGGGTGTGTTAGGACATATATATAGTGAGGGGGGAATGAATTCAGGACCGTTTGATCAAGATAATCCAACGGTCGGGGTTAAATGGGGTAAAACAGGGTCATTTGGTTAAGTAGGGGTTTGGACGGGTTTGAGGTAATTTTGGGCTGGGTGTATTTGGGTATTAGGAAGAAAGGGGTTTTGGGCCTGGTTTTAAAAGTGGCACAATCCGATTTTTTAGCCTTTTTAGCAAACTTAGGCTACTTAAAACCAATTAAATCAATTCTAATTAATTTCTAACATATATTAATTAATTTTAACATAATTTAATTTAATTATAATCTAATGGGTCAATTTTAAAAGTAGAATTATTAATTAATACCCTAAAGAACAATTTTCGCAATTTCTTCCTAAAAAGATTAAACTATGTAACTATGAATTACATTAAATCGGAAAACTTAATTATGTAAGATAATAAAAGTTTTAAAATATTTTTTCTATTATTATTATTTTTTTTTATAAATTTTAAAAGATGAATTATGATCATACAATGCAAATAATTCACAAATAAACACTGAAATTCAAGAAAAAATCTGAAATTAATTTGTTTTATATAATTTTGTAGGAGTAATCTAATATGTGAAAAATTACATGCTCACACGTGTTGCATTAGATTCGGTCTGAGGCATACTTGTGGATCGATTATGACTAGCAGAGGCTAGTTTTGAGGATGACTTAAGCAAGGGAATTTCATGATGCATGGTGTAGTATACCTTATGGATATATGGAAGTCTTCGAATGATTTTGGTTTATTATGCGTGATGGATGTAATGTACTAAGAAAGGGATTCATTCGGTTGCTTAGAGGTATGGATTACTTCTTTAGGTGTTGTCGTGCTAATGGGGCACAGGTCATTCGGCCCATATTAGCGGTACAATTTTGAGCTGAGTGGGTGACTCTCAAGAGGGTTCTAATGCATTCAAGAGTTATATGTAGTGTATATGACTAGAATTTGAGATTTGCATTGGATGGTATCAAGACTCGTGGTATTTCTATATAATTATGGATTTAATATTTCAGTATTAGGAAGGTGAAGGAAACGACTTAAGATTCACAGAAGGTCTCTTCAGAGTAGGTGTCTTGGTTTTGGTACTTTTGGTGTGCTTAAGAGGGAGTACATCGGCTTATGGTCCTTAGGGCGGTGTGATTTTATGCTAGGATCTCTTGTGGTGAGCTTTGAGTACGGATCGTGGTGTTCTGGCAAGGATAATTGTCAACTTAAGGGTAATTCGGAAGGAACTCGGAGAAATAGGACCGTTTGGTAATGTATATGATTGGTTCTTTGGGTACTTATAATATGGTGAGTCTCTACAGGTGTTCTATGGCAAGACTCTTCGGTTTGGCGCACTGCGTGGCTTGGTTGATTTAGAGAGATTCAGTTCTGATGGCGTGGCCATGTAAAAATGGGTTTCGAAGAGTTCTCGATGGCTTCTACCACGGTTTGAGATGGATATTTCCTACCGGCGTGAGGAGTACATTGCATATTGTGATTTTATCCTAGATGGAATCAATTAGAAGGTTTCTGATTGATCGGGTATGTATTCTGCTGGTGATTCAAAGTGATTATGAGATTCTCGTATTTTTCATATGATTGTATGATAGATGCGGTGTGTTGTGTGAGATTGAGATTGCATGTGCAAGGTCACTGGTTGGTTTTGAAGGAAAGGTCATGAATTCTTAGAAAACATGGGCGGTTTCAGATGTTTAGATGAATGTAATTACTACTTGGTATTACCTGTGAAGAGTGTACATTGAGAAGGCGCACTGAGTTTTAACTTACAGATGTTTCATAGGTATTGCGGTACTCACCTGGTTGATGACTGCTAATGTTCAGATTTTTCTATGTGGCATGGAAGAATTAAGGAAGTATTTCTCGTGGGGATGATTATGTATGATAGATGTGTTAGTTATTCGAGTGGCGGAGTTGGGATCGGCTATGGTGATTCATGTATTCTATGGATTTGGAGACTTGGAGATCTCAGAAGTAGATTATTTCGGGGTTGCGGACTGTGAAGATGTGGTCAAATTTAACTGGATGGTCGTACGTGCTATGGTTAGATCATTATGGATTTTTGGAAGGCAAATTAACCATTTGGGGATGAACAAAGTTGATTTGGGGGCCCATTGGTATCCCGGAAGAGGATGTGTATTCTACACCGGGTCGGAATTATTGACTCAGTAATGTTATTGCTGAAAGGTGTGTCATTCAGTTAGGTTTGAGCTTATTCGTGTTCTGACATGTTCTATGTGTTACTCTTTAATGCTACGAGGGATTGCGATTTGTTGGTTATATGCGCACCTATGCGATTCTGTTTGGGCCTTGCAACGGAATTCGAGCGAGATGGTTATTAAGGTGTTAAATAGTCGGGCGTGCCTTGGTTATGTTCTCTATGGGCCATTGTATATTGTGTTAATTTCTTCTCCATGGTTATGGTCATGCACTTGTGTACTTTATGTCAAATTGTCTGTGGTTGTTGATTTTGAGCATTGGGGCTCGAGATATTCCATATGGATTGGTGTTTGGATGGGTCATGCATTGCAACGGAGCTGTGTTGGTATATTATCCTTTGTGTTAGATTCGTGTATCTCGGTTCTACTATGTGTGATTTGTTCGTAGCATTGTTGTGGTGGCACCTGTTGATCTTGTAGGACGGTTCTCTGATTTGAGTCATTTTCAATTTTCGGGTGCATTTGAATTGTTGTGTATTGGTGCACGGGTTGCATAGTTTGTGTCTTAAGGTTTTATTGGTGTGGCATGTCAGTAAAGTGGTTGTATTTAATGATATAAGGTCGTTGGACCTAGAATGCGTGCTATCTGATTTGATTACTGCATGTTTGGATGAGTAATATCTGAAGTCAGCTTAGGATTTGGATTTGGTTCTTGTTGGATGAGAGAGAGAGAGATAGAGCTCCATGATGGTGATGACCCAAGAGGTCATTTTATAAATATAGACTCTGTTAATTGTCATAAAAAGGTTAATTTTTAATATCTTGATTTGCGTGCACGATCTGGGCGCAAAATCGGAAAGCTTTTATGTTAAAATATGAGAAATAGTGAATTCTAGAGTTAAAATTTGATTATAGTTGACTTTGGTCAATATTTTGAGTAAACGGACCCGGATCTGTGTTCCGACGATCTCGGGAAGTCCGCAGTAAAATATGGGACTTGGGCGTATGCCCGAAAATGAATTCCGAGGTCCCAAGCCTTAGAAAATAATTTTTGAAGAAAATTGTTCTGCTGGTTAATTCAAGAAATACATAAATGAAAAATTATGTGAAATATATGATATCGGGCCGGCATTGTAGTTCCGGAGCCTAGAACAAGTTTGTTATGTTATATAAGTCCTATCTGTGAAGTTTCATGAAAATCGGAGTTGATTTGATGCAATTCGGACATCCGGTTGAAAAGTTGGAAAATTGAGTGTTCTTGAGAAAATCTTGAATTTTGAGGCCAAATCTGTAGATTTTGATGTTAATTTGATGATTTGATTTCGCAAACCAGTCCGTATGATGTTTTTAGATGTGTGTGAATGTTTCGTTTGGAGCCACGAGGGCTCGGGTGAGTTTCGGGTAGGCTAAGGAGTGTCTAGACTTAGAAAAATTCCCAACAGCTAAAACATCTGGTGTACAGGTCTCTGATCTCGCAAATGCGAGGTCGGGCTTCGCAAATGCGAAGCCAATGTCAAGCCTCTGATCTCGCAACTGCGAGGTCCCTGGGTCGCAAATACGAAGGACCTTGTTCGCAACTGCGAGGTCCTGTTCGCATTTGCGATATATGCCCGGAAAGCCCAGGGTTCGCAAATACGAACCCCAGCTCGCAAATGCGAGACCCGCAGCCTGTTATATCAGCTTTTTGACGGGATTTTTCCTTCTTTTCCAATTTTCTAAAACCCTAAACCTCCATAGGCGATTTTCCCAAGGTCCAAACTTCTTCAAATTATTAGTAAGTGACCTCTAACTAATTTCTTTCAATTCCTAACAACCTTTAACAATGATTTCAACCAAAATCTAGAGTTTCCATGGTAAAAATTTGGGTTTTGCGTAGAACTTAGGAATTTCAATTTTTGGGGAATTGGACCTCGAATAGAGGTCAGATTCCAATACCAATTGTATATTCGTGCTCGAGGGAGATTGGGTAAACAGATTTTGGTCCGAACCTCGAGTTTAGACCAAGTGGGTTCGGGGTGAATTTTCGAAATTTAATATGAAACCTTAGGAAAACCATTGCTTTTCAATAAAGATGATTTCTTTAGGCTATGATTGATAACATTGAACGAATTGTAATTAGATTCGAGCGGATTAGAGGCAATTTCTAAAGGGAAGGCAGTGTTAGAGTAGTGAAGTGCTTGCGAGACTGAGGTAAGTGTTTGGTCTAACTTTGACTTGAGGGAATAGGAGTCCCCACTTGTTTGCTACGTGAAATGCATGGGTGTGGTGTATAGGTGAGGTGACGAGTATCTATGCACCACCCAAATTGCCTGTTAAGCATGATCTCTTCCCCGTTCCCAACTTAATTGATTCTTGTCTTAATTGTTCTATGACTGGTTGATGTTGTTACCTTGTTGTTAAACATTGTGGCGGTTATTTTGTAAAGAGTATTGGTTGTTTATTGGGTTCCCTTATGGGACAAACGATTGAGCAGTTTGGTGTTGTTTTACGAAGTTTAGATATACACATTGATGTTCCTGTGATATATTGTTGAAAGAGAAATATTGTGAAATGCTTGGCCTTAATTGTGAAAGCTTTATGAATTAATATAAGGTTGTGATATATTGTTGAAAGAGAAATATTGTGAAAGGCTTGGCCTTAATTATGAAGGCTTAATAAATTAATATAAGGTTGTGATGTATTGTTGAAAAAGAAACATTGCGAAAGGCTTGGCCTGAATTGTGAAAACTTCACAAATTAATATAAGGTTGTGATGTGTTATTGAAACAGAAATGTTGTGAAAGGCTTGGCCTGAATTGTGAAAACTTCATAAATTAATATAAGGTGATGATATGTCTGGTGGGAGCAAGTTGCACGCCGCAAAAAAGGTGTAATAAGGGTGTACAAGTGGGATAAGGTTGCATGCAGCAACAGAAGCGATAAGGGTGATATATGTAGGGAGGAGGAATAAGGGTGGACAGGTGGGATCGGGATGCACGCCACAACAAAGGTGTGATAAGGCAGGACACTTATGATTTACTGGATTTCATGAAAAATGAAAAAAATGTTTTTACTGAATTTCAAATGATGTTTTACTAGGTTTTCTTTGAAAATTCAAGGATTTGAGACTTACATATTTGGAAAAGTTAAAAATGTTTATCTTACTATTTTCATGATTTTGGCAATACTTCCATTCAAAGTTAAAGTTTTGAAAATTTGGAAATTTCTGAGAATTGGTTATAGCTGAGGCCTGAAAGAGGCGGTTGTGTTATTATAATATTACTACAGTACTTGAATTTGTTGATTTGGATTTTCTACTTGCTTTGTATATTAGTATCACAGGTTTATTTGTTACAGCCCTGCCTTAGCCTCGTCACTACTTCGTCGAGGTTAGGCTCGGCACTTACTCAGTACATGAGTTCGGTTGTACTGATACTACACTCTGTGCTCTTTTGCACAGATCCAGGTACTAGTCAGCAGTTGAGGATTTCAGAGCGACCACTATTCTGTTGGAGACATGAGGTACATCTTTCGGCGTTCGCAGAGTCCGAGAGTCTTATCCCATTTTACATAGATTGTTTTATTACCTTCAGGACAGTTGTTGTAACGACCCGGTCCGTCGTTATGTAAAACATGCATTATAATTGTTGTTATTGACCTGTTATAGATTGGTTATGTTGTATTTGATGTATTAGAGTTGATAGGCTTGGAATCGAATGGTTGTAGTGAGAGTTCAGTCAATTAGCCTTTACAAATAGCCTTAAAATGGGAAAAGTCAACTAAGAATTGACTTATAGGTAAACGACCTCGGAATGCGTATTTTATGGTTCGAATAGCTTCGTTAGGTAATTTGGAACTTAGGAGTATGTTCAGAACAATTTTGTGATGTCCGGTGTAGAATTAGGCTTGAATTGGCAAAAGTTAGTTTTTGGTGATTCCGGTCGGCAGTGGAAAACAGGCTATCGGGGTCGGAATGAAATTCCGACAGTTGGAACAGGTTCGTAATGTCATTTTGGATGTGTGTGCAAAATTTCAGGTCAATCGGAGTTGATTTGGATAGTTTCGGCATCATTGGTGGATTTTAGGAATATCAAAGTTCTTAGGCTTGAATCCGATGTACATTTGGTGTTTTGATGTTAATTTTGGTGTTTTGAGAGTGCAACTAAGTTTGAATGATGTTATGGGATATGTTGATAAGTTTGGTTGGGGTCCCGAGGGGCTCGGGATTGATTCCGGGTAGCTAACGGGCATTTTTGGACTTAGAACAATTGCTGGTTTTCTAGTGTCAGTGCAGCAGATTTTTACTCTCTGCGATCGCGTGAAGAGAGCCGCGACCGCATAGAGAATTTTGAGAGGGGGAAGAATTTACACTCTACGATCTCATAGGTGTGCCCGCGATCGCAGAGGTCGAGCAGGTAAGCCAGTGCGGTCGCATGAGGAAGAGTGCGATCGCGTAGGGTTGTTATAGGCGCGTGGGGTCGTTGGTCAAAAACACTGTGCGATCGCGTGCCTAGGGCTGCGATCGCGGAGGTCGAAGTGAGTGCACTATGCGATTGCAAGGGAAAAGCTGCGATCGCGGAGAACAATTTACTGGTCAGTTAAATAAAAGCCCTTCCGCGACTTAAACCTTATTTTTCACCATTGTTGTACGAAAAAGAGCTATTGGGACGATTTTGAAGAGGGAAATCCGTGTTCTTCATTAAGGTAAGTGTTCTAGTCATTAAAAATCGATTATGGGTGATTATAGAACATAAAACCAGTGTAAATTCATGGAAAATCAGTAGAAAATATTGGGTTTTAGGGCTTGAGATTATGAGACTTTTAGGGGTCGATTTGAGGGGTCAAACGAACTCCGATTTTGGTGTTCTTTATATGTAAGGACTCGTGAGAGAACGAAGAACAATTTTGTATAAGAATTTCTGAGTTTCGAGATGCGGGCCTGGGGGTCAGGTTTAGACCGGTTTCGAATTTTTGAGCTAAATTTGATATCTTTCGATTGGAAATTGTTCCTTAAGAACATATTGATGATAAAAATCTGAACTTGGTAGATTTGGAGCCTTCGGAGGTTGATTCGAGAGGCAAGTGCATTGAGGAATAATTTCGGGCTAGTTTTGAGGTAAGTAATGTCTTTAAATCTCGTCCTGAGGGTATGAAACCCCAGACTACGCACCCTTTCACGGGTTTTGAAATGAAAAGGTGGAAACTTTGGAGATATATTCCTAACTTAGGCAACTATTGAGTTGCGAAACGGCTTTTAAAGCTTATTTCCAATAGTACTATATATACTTGATATGTTTTGGGTTGTAAGCCATGTTTAGGGCCTAGTGCCGACTTGTTTACCCCTTGGGGGATGTTTTACTATTATCCTCACTGATATGTTATGATTTTTACTCAGTATTTTTGTCAAGACCCAAAACCCGGTTTAGGTCGTGATGGCACCTAACGGTGAGGTTAGGCAAGCCAACATATAAATCCTTAGGAGATACTACCCCAGAACTCGATATTCTAGTTATTTACAATTTATAACAATTATAATGCGGAATATAACAGCGATATGAGGTAAGGCCGTAGATACAAGCTGAACCACAGCTAGGCCAAATATATACAACCCCGAATCCCAACATAACTACAACAAGTGTGTGCCAGGACTAGTGTCACAGTGTCAACGGGCGGCTACATAGATACAACAGCTGAAATATATATGTACAAAAATACAAGCCGCAGTCTGGAACAATAGACTGAGCAAAATGTAACTAGAAGGCTCCAGAGGTGCTGTCAGGATGACGCCAAGAAGACAGCTCACCGTATGGAGCGACACCGCGATCAATATCTATCTGCAGACGGACGACCAGATGGACAAGCCTCAAGACTTGCACAGTCAAGTGCAGAAAAAGAAAAGAAAGTGCAGCATGAGTACATATAAACAAATATGTA
>ML242802.1:1177-12552 GCA_005239495.1 Nicotiana undulata
TTCGTGTGCAGACTTGATAATGATAAGCTCCCCACGATCGCGAATCATACCTGCGACTCGTGTGCTGACTATGCAAAGTAAAACTCTCCCCGATCACGAATCATGCCTGTGACTCGGGGGCCGATGAAAATAGTAGTATAATTCTCCCTGATCACGAATCAAACATGTGACTCAGGGGCAAGTAAAATAAGTCTGATCTCTCCCTGATCACGTATCAAACATGTTATTCAGGGGCTAGTAAAAATATGATTGTAATTCCTGCCTGATCACGAATCAAACCTATGACTCAGGGGCTGGTAAAAATATAAGTTAAATTCCTCCCTGATCACGAATTAAACCTGTGACTCAGGGGCAATGAAAATATAAGTTCTCCTCGATCACGAATCATACCTGTGACTCGGGGGCCATGAATGCATGAATGCGTGTATGCGACTGCATGAATGTATATATATATGTGTATATGTAGACACCGTGGTACCGACTCGCCCACACTCAACGGGATCGGATACTCACACCTCACTTGATAGCCAAAGTTAGGATTTTCATCATATTATCCTCTTTCTCACAATATTACCATGATGGAACAATTCAAGTACAAGAAGGAAATTTTAACCACCTTCATTTAGCTCAACAGCTCATTATCAAGACTTATTTCATTATTCAAGTATAAGAAGGAATTTTAACCACCTTCATCCAGCTCAACAGCTCATTATCTCATTTACTCTTTGCTCTTTATCAATTATATCAGGAGTAACACAATTACTCAATTGATGGAGTTCATAATTCTTATCTGAATATTATGTACATTTAATTCGCAGCTATCATAGCTCAATTTCATCATATATCAGTAATAACTCGTACAAAACATCAGATAATATCAAACAAACAGTTAGAACATGCTCGTGGGTCCTACGGCTACCCGATATACAGTATAGATGCCACGTACGGACTCTCGTCACGTGGTACGTACGTAGCCCCCTCAACGAGCACAATTAGCAATCAAGAGCCTAGGGGACATTTCCCCCTTACAAAGTTTGGAAAGGAGACTCACCTGGACAAGTGCTCCTCCGGCCAACGGACCAATCAACACGACGCACGAATCCTCCGAATCACCCTCGATGGCTCGCAACTAGCTAAAGACACATAATTATATCAATTTAGGAAGATTCGAGGAGGGTTTATCACATAACAATCCCATATGCATGGTTTCTAATACATGTAGATAATCATAACAATCCTTTGAGCATGGTTTCTACCCAATCCCCACAAAATTATATATAAAAGTCCCTCCCTGTTTTACTAATATCCCCAATATTTGTTTTACAAGAAATATTATTACAGACCAACTATAAATGAATTACAGAATGAACACTGCTATACTATAGGGAGCCTGGATAGGCCCAAAAGAAAACTTGGAAAACCAGGCCTTCAACCAAGTCTGAAGTGTGCCAACATATCATAGTACCCCACATGGTGTTCTAGAGTGTAGATGTTCCCAAGGGTCTCAGGGACTCCAGGCAATGCTCACACCAGAAACCCTTTAAAGAAAACAGTTTTTGTGAAAAAATTTTGGAAGAGCCATCCCTAGTGTGTCAGAGGCCGGAGGAGTCTCATGGACTCCTAGGCAGTGCTCACACTGGACGGGCAAGACCCTAGGTGTTCTAAGAGTAGGAGTTGAAAAATAGTATATGAAAATAGGGAATAGTTTTTAGAAAATGGTTTAGAAGTAAAATAGGAATAAACATAGTCATTGCACCACTCTAAGTTCAAACAAAGACTTACAGCAATCAAACAAAGGACATAAACAGGATCACAACCATTTCAGACAAGCTTCAGATTGCCTAGATTCAACTTAATCCATTGGTTATCACTAAGTGGGGCACATAGCATGCTGGGAACAACATAATAAAAGGACAACTATACAAAGAAGGGTAGTAGGGGCTGGGAACATAGAAGTCATTAGTCAGGAACACATAAAACAGGGTGAGAGTGAAAGCATGTTGATTAACAGGAACATAGAGCAGGCAGGGGAAGGTTGGCATCTTACAACAACCAGGTTCCATAACGCTCAATAGCATACATATTAAGAGCCATAAGTAGGAAACATATAAGTCTAACTGCATGAGTAACAACCATATTACTGAATGGGATATAGCAATAGAAATAATCATGTTGATTTAAAGCAATAGGCAGGAAAGTCATAGAATCTGGCTTCATAGAAGCATTCATGCTGACCAAGGTCAATAAACAGGAATGACATAGGTAGTCATGCTAATTGAGATCAATACACAGAAAACACATGGATTAAACTACACAGAAGTGGTCATACTAATTGAGGTCGATAAATAGGAGAGACAGAAATTTAAATACAGAAGTAAGCATACTGATTAAAAGCAATAAACAGGGAAGACATATGTCTAAATATAGAAGTTGAGCAATAGGCAGGAAAGCACATAGGTGTAATCTTCATAGCATAATGAATGACAGTATGAGTGGAGACATACCAATTAAAGATAGCAAAACAGAAGATAAAAGTATGTAGAACACAGTGGTCTAGCCTTGGCCTTCGGTCTGCTAGAATGAGAGCAAGAGTTTGTGTGTGCGTACGAGTTTTTCTCTGTATTGTGTTCGTGTTTTAAGAAAAATCAGAGTGAGAGTTTATATAGCACTTAGTAAGGTTGTCATGACCCCAAATCCTAAGCTAGCCGTGATGGCGCCTATCATGGAACTAGGCTAGCCAACAATCACACATTGACATATTTTTTTCAAAATTTCCAAATCATTTCCAACATTTCATAAGCATTTTTAAATTTCAAAATTTAAACAAAGACAAACGAGATAAATAGTCTAACAACTATCCCTAAGACCTGGAGTCAACATGTCATGAGCATCTAAGAGTGGTACCAAAAATTCTACTGTCATAATACATCAATTCTCGGAACAAGGAACTAAATACAAAACAAGAAGGGGAAACCGAGATGCTTTGAACTTTGAACAGCTACCTCGATGTCCCAAACTCCGGCTCCACACGTTGTAAGAAAACTAGCGCTCGGTACCAGCACCTAAATCTGCACACACAGGGGTGCAGGGTGTAATGTGAGTACACCAACTCAGTAGTAATGAAAATAAATCAAGTCTGGACAGTAAGAAATACATAGGATCAAATCATCGATTCACAATAAGTACAATCTTTATTCCCAACAGTGTATACATTAAATCAATACGCTTTAGAAGCTCATTCCGGTAAAATCCTTTGAAAAGTATGATTTCCAATGATTTCAGAAAAAAAATGCCCAAGAAGATTTAGTGTAAAACGAAATGAATCATAAATAGTTACTCAGGCAAAACAAGTATCATAAACCGCCCCTCGGGAAAATCATCTCTCAGAATCAGCCGCTCAGCGTGCCTCACAATCACTCAGTATCAGCCCCGCGGGAAACCTCTCTATCACTCATGCCTCCCAATCACTCGTCACTCGGCACTCGCGCTCAGTAGGTACTTGAGATCACTGGGGGTGTACAGACTCCGGAGGGGATCCTACAGCCCAAGCGCTAATATCAAGCTATCTCGTGGCATAAATCACTCAGGCTCTCGGCCTCTCACATATCATAATAGTGTAACATGATATGGCGTGCAGCCCGATCCATAATATCCTCACAATATTGGCTCTCGGCCTCACTCAGTCAGAAACTCTCAAAAATGCCACTAGGGCCACCGATAAACGGGGTACTCGACCCAAAACGGTATTTTATATCACAAAATAATGTAAACAAGACTGAGTCTCGAATTTAGTTTAACATGAAATGACTGAATGTAAATCATAATCACTATGGTGAGGAATATCATAAAATAGCCCCCAAGGGGTATGAACAGGTCGGCACAAGGCCCCAAACATGGCTTACAGCCCAAATATTTCAAAAGCATAAAAATACGATTTATCGTGTGATTTGAAAACAATTATGCAACTCAATAGTCGCCTCGGGAAGAACCAAGTTCAAATCCCCCATCAGTGCACGCCACACACTTGTCATCCAGCATGTGCGTCACTCCAAAACAGTGAGAAGATGCTAAGTCCGGGGTTTCATACCCTCAGGACAAGATTTATGGTCATTCGTTACCTCAAACCGGCCAGAAAAGCTACTCTGCGATACTCCTGCCCCTCGAATCTGCTCCCAAATGTTCCGAGTCTATCAAAATCAGATTAATAACATCAATATATGCTAGGAAGACGAAACCCATTCAAAAATTATCACAATTGGGCACAAATCCCGAAATTGGCCAAACCCGGCCCCCCGGGCCCACGTCTCGGAATTCGATAAAAATCACAAAACTAGAATCCTCATTCCCTCACGAGTCTACCCATATCAAATTTACTAAAATCCGACCTCAATTGCCCACTCAAATCATCAAAAATTCTCAAACTTTCCTCCCATTTCCCCCCCAATTTCCACTCTAATTTCTTAAATTACATGATAAAAATCAAGGCTAAATCATGGAATTAACCCAAATGCGATTGAAGAACACGTTCCTCAAGAACTCTACTGAAAATCTCTTGAATTCCCACCTTCTCCCGAGCTCTCCAATGGGTTTTTGCAAAAATAGTCTAAACCCTCATTTTGAACTTTAAAAGAATCTGCCCAGGGATTTACTCACTGCGATCGCTAAACTCCTCACACGATCGCGAAGAACAAGTATGCTGCCCCACAAAATTACCCTACGCGATCGTAGACATCAACACGGGATTGCGATTCAGCGAGACATAAACCCACGCGATCGCAAACCCCTTCACGCGACCGCGTAGCGTAGCCATCTGGACCTCACTCGCTCCCGTCCTTCTACGCGACCGCAAACAAGGTCACGCGATCGCGAAGACCAAAGGGTGCCCTCACACGCGATCAAATCTTCCCTTCTACGATCGCATAGCACACTTATCCAGACCCCTCCGCTAAGCCTACGTGATCGCAGGAATCCCTACGCGATCGCGTAAGAGAAGACTAGAACAAAAACACCAGAAAACTCTGCCATCTTTCAAGACCAAAAATTGATCCGTTAACCACCCGAAATTCACCCGAGGCCCTCGAGACCGCAACCAAACAAGAAAACACACCCCATAACACCATTCAAACTTAGTCGAGCATTCAAAATGCCAAAAACAACGCAAAAACACCAAAATCACATCGAATTCAAGCCTATGAACTTTGAAGTTTCTAAATTCCACCCAAAGATGCCTAAACCATTCGAAACACTTCCGATTGACCTGAAACTTTGCACACATATCCAAAATGACACTGCAAACTTTCTCCAACTTCCGGAATTCCATTTCGACCCCGATAGCCTATTTTCCATTGCCGCCCGGAAATCACCAAAAACTAACTTTCGCCAATTCAAGCCTAATTCTACACTGGACATCAACACCACATTCCGAACACACTCCTAAGTCCCAAATCACCTAAGGAATCTATCCGAGCCATAAAATCTACATTCCGAGGTAGTTAACAATTAAGTCAATTTCCAGTTGACTTTTTCAACTTTAAGGCGAATTTAAGAGACTAAGTGTCTCAATTCTAGCCACGACTACTCCGAACCCGGACCAACCGAACCCGACACATCATAAACATACCAAAAAAATCATGAGAAGGCATAAACAGGAATAACGGGGCTAATTCCATGGAACGACCGGCCGGGTCGTTACAAAGGTAAAATAAGTAAAGCAAGAATAACTCAGAGTCCATAAAACAGGTTAATCAAATATTTCAACCAGTTAAGTGGGGGATTAACCCAATCAATTCATACATAAAATCTTGGAGAGACCCCTTATAATAGGGAGAGTCAATTAACAGTACATATTGGGGTTCAAATAAGGTAACAAATCAATCGTATACCATATAGGAGTCAATCAAAATTCTAAATAAGACTAATAGTCTAATTAAGGCAAGTTTTACTAACTAAAGTCACAAATAAGGAAAATAGGTAAATCATGGAGAAGTACTAATTTTAACAGAAAATATCATTCGAATCGTAAATAACATCAGTCAATATATTTGATTTGCAGAAATAAACAAATAACGGGAAAAATATTGAAGTAATCAGTGCAATAAACGGAAGAAAGAATTACAAGAAAATACACATGACCTCACACCATAACAAAAATGGCCCATGATTTTATGTTTTACCCACCCTAGCCTATATTGTTCATATCTTGAAAGCACTAGCAAATTCAAAACATGTGTTGTTACAACCATAACTTCTAAAAGCTGTGGAGTTAAACATGTATTCTCACAACCATTGCTTTCACTCTCTCTTCTTCTCATATATTCTACATATGCTTCAAGGGTTCATCCGCCATTGCTGCTTCTTACCCAGTGTCACCTGGTTGTAATGTAAGAAAATTGAAGAGTAGAAATCCACCATTGAAGGCCATTCAAAGATCTACTTTCGAAAATAGGTTTTTTTGAGTTTGTTAGTTGTTTGGATTGGGTGTTATTCCAATGATTGAAAATATCAAAAGGAGTTCAAACTTTAAATTTGAAGTGATTTAGAGTAGATTTGAGCAATATTTGAGTTAAATTTTAGAAAAGACGCAAAGAAAACGAAGTCAGTTTTTTGTATAATTATGTATAATAGTGTATATGAGTTTATAAACACATCTATCTTATACACTATTATACACTTTTATACAACCGTCTGTAGACGACCTTCTTCCACGATTTTCAGTTGCAATTCTTGTTCAAAACTCATCCAAATCTCCATTAAATGACTTCAAATTTTATATACAACCTCCTTATATTATTTCTAACAAGTCTAAATTTAAACCCACATGTTTAAGCTTGTTAAAAATTTAATTTTCACCATCCAAATGGATTTGTTTTGTTGAACTAATATTTGAGTCACACTTACTGATCCGAAAATTAACATAAAAGGTTGAGCAATCTCTTTTAAAAATTAAATAGTGATTTCTAGAATCTATTGGAGTCGGATGTTGAATCATAGCCTATTATTTTTGGGCTAGTTGGTTTTAAATTGAAATATGGGCTATAAAATTGAAAAACATGAAGCTCAGTTGTTCTTATGTGAAATGTTTCCTAAACGGAATGACCTAGGGTTTAAAGCACATACACAAAATTAGTCAAACCAGTAGAGAATAATCAGATTAAACACTTGGAAGTTTGAAAATCGTATGAAGAGAGCTTAGGACGAACCCTAGTTCTTAGAACTCACTAGAATCAAATAATAATAAGGAAAACAATAGATTTTTCGAAGAAGAATACAAATAATACTTAGAAACGTTTTAGATCTACAAGGATCTGCACAGTCCCAAGTAGTCATAAGATTAGGGTTTTCGAAAGTGACAAAGATAAAAGGAAACTCGGTCAAAAACCATAGATTCAAACCATAAATAGGACGAAAATAGTACTCACAAAAAGGCCATAGACAGGCCTGTGAAAAAGTTTCGAACAAAGCCAGGTTGGAACTCTTTGAGATTCTCATGAATCGACATAATCGAACAACCAAAAGATGTAGAAGTCCGACAAGGGCCGGAAAATACAGAGAGATCCCATGGACGGGGAGATTTCCCAGTGATGGCGGCTATGTTTTAGGGGGGAATGCTTGAGAGAGAAGGGGATAGGTAGAGAGAGCGAAGACGATGGACAATGAGAAGTGAGATATGGTTTGGGGGGGGGGGGTTTACTTAATTAAAAAGGAAACTAATTTCTCGATCGTTGATCTCTTGAGATCAACGGCCAGGATTAGTTAAAGGTTGGGCGGGTCAGGTGAGAATTGGGCCTGGGTGGATTTGGGTTAGGATTTTTAAATGATTGCGCTAGTATAACTGGGTTAAAAACGAAGTTGAAAGGACTATTTATTAAATAGCAACTTAATTAGTAAAAAATAATTAATAAATCATAAAAAATTATGTTCATGCATAAAAATAATTTGAAATAATTACTCAATATTATAAATATATAAAAAGCTATTTTCGGGTGAAATAAAGTAATAATGCATGCATGGGCTATTATTGCAATGTAAATGTGGCTATTTATGAAATAATTAAAGCTTAGTATAAATATAAATGGTAAAATTAAGCCATAAAATTTTTATAAAGCCATTTGTGATGCAATTAGTAATTATTTATATAATAAAAATACTAGGATAAATTAATAAAAATCCTTAGAAAAATGCAGAAATTATGGAAAATTATTAGTTGGTGCTAATGTACTATTTTGAAGATAGATATGCATTTTAAAAATAGTACTAGGAAAAATTGGGTATCAACAACATGTGTTATCAAAATCATCACTGAAACAATCACTATTATCTTTAGGCCCCACAGTGGGTGCCAAATTGTTTACCCTAGAATCCGAGTAGCAATTAAATTTGCTTTGTCGTCTTAAAGATTTGTGATTTGGGCCAATACTAACTGATAACCAAGAAAGAAAACGTATAAATTAAGGGAGTAAGTAGAATCAAACCAGCGTGCGAGCAAGTCTCGACCTCGAGCTGTGATGGCCTTGAGGTATGTTAATAAGAACAGTAAAGTAAGAACAATAAAGTTAAGAGACAATTATGAGGAGTGATGAGCAAGAAAGTAAGAGTGTATATTCCTTTGCCAATGATTGATGCCTTTTGTCACGACCCGAAATCCCACCCTTTAGGACGTGACTGCGCCTAACGTTGAACCCGCTAGACAAGCCAAGGTGCACAAGTAATCCTAACAATTCAACCCAAGTTAACAGTAATAGAGTCAAAACATTTCCAAACTGAACAGAATAACAAGCACCTTAAAATCCTTAATAGCGGAAGTGTAATGAAAATTTGAAATGCAAAGTGAAATAATAAAATACATAGCGTCGTATACCCAAAACCGGGGTGTCACAACTCATGAACTATCTAAGCAGAGTGCTAAATACAGAGTCTGAAAAGAAATACACAATTGTCTTGAAACTAGGAGAAAAGGTAACACAATAAGGAGATCCAAATGCAGGGGAGATGCAAAGGCCCACGAACGCCAACGGGTATACATTGAAGCTCTGGGTGGACTGAAGGTGACTCCCTCAATGCGGTCCACTAGGTACGGATGCGGGGTCTGCAAAACATTAAGAAGTACAGTGTAGCATCAGTACAACCGACCCCATGTACTGAGTAAGTGTCGAGCCTAACCTCGGCCGAAGTAGTGACGAGGCTAGACTTGACAATAATATATGTACCCGTGCAATTATATATAATAACAGGAAAATATCGACGGAAATAAGCAAGTAAGACAGATACGGGGAGAACATGCTGGAGGGGTAAAAGGGGCAACAAAATGCTAGCACAGTAGAACAGGGTAATAACTGAAGTGTAAAAAGTAAAAGCAGGAATTTAACGTCTCGGGACAGATAATGAACAACAAAAGGCATGGCATGTCCCCTCGTGCATAATCTCACAATCACTCGGCACAGAATGTCCCCTCGTGCATAAATAGTAACACTCGGCACGGAATGTCCCCTCGTGCAATAAATAATCAACGATCAACACGGCATGTCCCCTCGTGTGATAAATAACAAACAATCAGCACGGCATGTCCCCTCGTGCAATAAATAATAAACGATCAACACGGCATGTCCCCTCGTGTGATAAATAATAAACAATCAGCACGGCAAGTCCCCTCGTGCAGTAAATAATAAACGATCAACACGGCATGTCCCCTCGTGTGATAAATAATAAACAATAAGCACGGCATGTCCCCTCGTGCGATAAATAATATAAAATCAACAATATAATGTGAAAATAAACAATAAGAAGTCTCAAGTGTATGGAAATACTCAATAAAATTCTATCATCCCGGCAAGGGGAAAACATCAATCAATATCACAACAACTGCCCGACAAGGGTCTCAGCTATAACCAATCACCTCAATTGTATACTTAACACTTGGATTCTCAATTGTATCAACACTTCCTAAGCTCAACAACTGTGATGACCCAAAAAGGGGTCATCTTATGTGAATCTAATTTTGACTATGTTCCGAGGCCCCAAAAGCCTCCGTTAATCTCACCTCGATGTGCGTGCATAGCCCGGGCGCGTAGCCGGTAAGCCTTTATGTGAAAACTTGATTAAGAGTTTAATTTATGATAATTAATTAAATAAAATTGACTTTGGTCAACATTTTTGGTAAAAGGACTCGGATCTTTGATCTGACGGTCCCGGAAGGTCCGTAGGAAAATATGGGACTTAGGCGTATGCCCGGAATCAAATTCTGAGGACCCAAGTCCGAGAAATGAATTTTTAAAGAAAATTGTTTTATGAAAATATTAAAGGTTTATGAAAATGAACCTTGATGTGAAACCTGTGCTGCCGGGCCCGTATTATGATTTCAAAGCCCGGAACAGGTTCAATATGTGTTATTTAAGATATCTGTGAAATTTGGTAAGAAACGGACTTGAATTGATTGGTTTCGGTTCAAAATGAGAAAATTGGAGTTAATCAAGTTTTGAGGATTTTTAAAGAATTTAAAATTTGGCTTGAAGTGTGATTTTATGTTCCCGAGGTCCAAATGAAATTCCGAGACCGAGAATAGTTCCGTTATGTCATTTATAACTTGTCTGCAAAATTTGAAGTCATTCCGAGTAGTATAGGCCGATTCGGCGCATTGAAGTGAATTCTAGAATTTCAAGTTCTTAAGTTTTGATTCAATTTGGTTTTGGGGTTGAATTCTGAGTTTCGTTGTTGTTATTCAGGTTCCGGAAGTTCGAGCGAGTCCGTATCATGAATACAGACTTGCCGGTGCTTTTGGACGGGGTCCCGAGGGGCTCGGGTGTGTTTTAGACCCCCGGGAGCTAAGTTAGAAAAACCAGAAATTTCTGCTATCTGGTTTCCTTCTCTGCGATCGCAGAAGGTGGGTTGCGATCGCGGAGAAGGATTTTGCTGGGCTGTTGATTGTTCTCTGCGAACGCAGCTTCCCCTTTGCGATCGCAGAGGTGTGGGTTCCACACCTTCGCGATCGCAGTCTTTTATCGCGATCGCATAGAGTCGCATCTGGTCCGGGTGAGTTTGTTCTTCGCGATCGCAGGACCTCTTCCGCGATCGCAGAGGTCTGGCCAGTTGGCCTTCGCGATCGCATGCCCCTTGTCGCGATCATAGTTAAGGAATCCCTGGGCAGTTTTATAAAATACGGGACTTAGTATTTTTCCTCCATTTTCGTCTTCCACCACTATTATTGAGGTAAGTAAATTCCATAGTTTTACTAGTTTCAGACATTAATTCTTAGTTAAATTCACTATTAAATTATCTAAAACCATAAAATTAGGTAGTAATTTTAGGGTTCTTGAGGATTTTTTGATTATCCGTTTTAGGCCATGAATTTAAGTAGAAATCACACATTAATGATCCTTAGG
>ML242804.1:0-34973 GCA_005239495.1 Nicotiana undulata
GGTCGGTTGTAGATTTAGGCTTGAATTGGCGAAAGTTAGAATTTCGGCGATTTCGGCCGATAGTTGAAATTTTGATATCAGACTCGGAATGGAATTCTGAAAGCTAGAGCAGGTCCGTAATGTCATTTATGACCTGTGTGCAAAATTTGAGGTCATTCGGATGAGTTTTGACGTGATTCGGCATCGAATGTTGATTTTAGAAACTTCATAAGTTCTTAGGCTTGAATCTATGCATATTTGACGATTTTGATGTTATGAGATGTGTTTTTAAGGCTCGACCAAGTTTGAATGAAGTATTAGGGTTGGTTGGTAGGTTTGGTTGAGGTCTCGAGGGCCTCGGGTGTATTTAGGATGCTCAACGGGTTAGATTTGGACTTAAGAATGCATCAGATTTTGATGTTCTGGTTTCCTCTTATCGTTCGCGTGGGGTAGTCGCGAACGCATATGCATAATGGGCTTAAGGGGTTTTTAGTGCTTCGCGTTCGCGGATGGAAGAGTGCATTCGCATAGGCATTTCCAGACGCTGCATCGCGAATGCAGGGACCTGATCGCGTCCGCATAGCCTTGAGCTGGGGTCCCAGGGGTTGGGTCGTTACTCTTCGCGTTCGCAGGTCTTGGACCGCGTTCGCATATGCCATTTCTGGGCGCGTGTTCCTTACTCTCCGTGTTCGCGATTGACCTTCCGCGAACGGATAGAACAAATACCTGGGCAGATTTTTTAAGACCCAAAATCGAGGGTTAAAGCCTATTTTAACCATTTTTGAACTTGAGAGCTCGGGAGGGGTGATTTTTGAAGACTTAGATCAATTTCCATGATTCCTAACTTAAATCTAGTCATTAAAAATTCGAATTTGGGTGGAAAATTTGAGAAAAATTGGATGAACTTCATAGACCAAATTATTGGGTTTTGATTGGGTTTTTGACCTCCGATTTGAGAGATTCTTACATGGTTAGACTCATGAGTGAATGAGTGTTCGGAAAATATAATATTTTTACCCGATTCCGAGACGTGGGCCCGAGGGACTTTTTGGGCGAATTTCCTAATTTCGTGTGTTAGCTTCGAACTTATTAGTTATTTCGTTTCCTTGAAGTGATATTTTCATTATGCAATCGAAATGATTAGATTTGGGACACCCTGAGTTGGATACTCGTGGCAAGAGCGTGATATTGAGCTGATTAGCGCAGTCAAGGTAAGTGGTTTGCCTAACTCTGTGTTTGGGGCTTACCCTTAGGCATTTTAATACTAATTTCGTTATGTGGACGTCCTGTACGTGAGGTGACGAGTGCGTACACGGATCATTGTTGCTAAAACTTCACTTTTCCTTCCATGACATAACTCATTTTCATTACTATAATACTGCTTCATGTTATAACTGAGTAGTTAGCGTAGGAATAAGCATGTCTGCCTGTCCTTACTTGAATTCCTCTTATTTGCTACTAATTGCACTATGCTTAGGTAGCCTTACCTTATTCTTGCCTGTTGTTTTCTTGAATTGTTTAATTAAACCGTATCCGATAGACTTCTGCATTCCATATTTAAATTGGGACTACGGACAGAGATCCGGGAGCTTTCCCCCTGTACTGCATTGCATATTTAAATATGGACTACAGACCGAGATCCGGGAACTTTCTCCCTGTACTGCATAGCATATTTAAATTGGGACTACAGACAGAGATCCAGGAGCTTTCCCCCTGTACTGCATTGCATATTTACTGTTGAGATATATGTTGTGCTGAGCCGAGAGCTATCTTTCTTTCATTATTCCTTTCCGTTTCCGTTAATTCTGGTTATTATTGCTTATTTATATTTAACTGCTTAAACTTATAACTAACTTATTTTAAACTCAGTAGAGCCTCAACCTGACCTCGTCACTACTTGACTGGGGTTAGGCTTGGCACTTACTGAGTACCGAATGTGGAGTACTCACGCCCTTTCCTGCGCATGTTTTCCCCATGTGCAGATCCAGGTACAAGCACACAGTACCGTGGCTAGGCGCATCTTAGCAGCTGCTCAGGAGACCGCGAGGTAATTCTGCCGCGTCTGCAGAATCTCACGAGTCCCCTTCCTACTCTAGTATAGACATAAGAGATATAGATACATATATACATTTTCCTCATTCCTTTGTATAGAGATATTGTAGTACAGAGCTTGTGATTTGTGACATTCTGGGTTTTGGGAAAGTAAAAGTTGTAGATGCTGAGCGGCTAAATTTTATAGTATTACTACTTCTTTACTGTTTCTGTTATTATTCTGTCTTATTTTCTGCAAATTTAGGCTTACCTAGTCGTAGAGACTAGGTGCCATCACGAGACCGTTCGGAGGGTCAATTCGGGTCGTGACAAGTTTGTATCAGAGCGTCTAGGTTCATAGGAGTCACAAGTCACAAGCCGGTTTATTAGAGTCTCGCGGATCGGTGCGGAGACGTCTGCATCTATCTTCGAGAGGCTATGTAACTGTTAAGAACAATTTTGGAATACCTTATCGTGCTAGTTACTGTCATCAAAATTTATAAACTCTATTCTACTCTTGCTTACAGATGGTTCGTACGCGTACCGGACGTACTGATGACCTGGCACCCGAGTCCCCAGCCAGAGCCGTCAGAGGAAGGGGCCAGGGCAGAGGACGAGCACGCGGTGCGGCCCGAGCACCGGTTAGAGCAGAGGCAGAGGATTCCCCAACAGCCACAGTTGGAGGGAGACAAGAGGTCCCCACTATTACTCCAGCCCTCCAGGAGACATTGGCGGGGGGACTACTTCCGATAGCTCCAGCTACATCCCAGGCCGGGGGAGGGACATAGACTCCCGCAACCCACACTCCTGAGCAGAGGGTTCATATTGGGCAGGCTCCAGAGTATATTCCTATGCCCCCAGCAGCTTCAGCTCAACCTGAGGCTAGGGCAGCTGTTCCTAAGGCAGAACAGCTCCGACTTGAGAGGTACATGAAGTACCACCCACCTGAGTTCAGCGGACTAGCTTCGTATGACGCCCTGGGCTTTCATGAGGAGTGTCATCGCATTCTCCGCAATATGGGTATTGTGGAGACGACTGGGGTTTCTTTCACTGCTTTCCAGCTGAGGGGAGAAACTTATCAGTGGTGGCGTGCGTTTGAGCTTAGTAGTCCGGATGAGGCAGCTTAACTTACTTGGGATCAGTTCTCAGAGATGTTCTTACTTTAGTTTGTCCCTTAGAGCCTCAGGGACGCTTGGCGTGTAGAGTTTGAGCAGCTACGCCAGGGTACCATGACTGTGTCAGAGTATGCAGTCCATTACAGCGATTTGGCTCGCCATGCACCGGCTTTGGTTGTCACTGTCAGAGAGAGGGTTCGACGCTTTATTGAGGGACTCCACCCCAGTATTCGGAGCAGCATGGGCAGAGAGCTTGTGACAGATGTCACTTACCAGCAGGCCGTGAGCATTGCCCTGAGGATTGAGAGTATGTTATCCCGAGACAGGGAGGAGAGAGAGGCCAAGAGGTCTCGAAAGACTGGTCATTTTTCAGGAGTCCGTGCACCAGCAGCACGCTATGGTAGAGGTTTTGTGAGTCGCCCCGTTCATTCAGCTCTTTCAGCAGCCAGTAGTATTCCAGCTCCTCCTAGACCTCAGGAGATTTATTATGCACCACCAGTATCTAGTGTTCCTCCTGCTCGAGGTGCTATCACAAGCCAATTCAGAGTCATCATCAGCTGCCACGTCCTCCGAGGGGTTGTTTTGGGTGTGGTGACCCTCGTCATACGATCAGAGATTTCCCCAGATCTAGGAGGGTTGCACCACCTCAGACTTATCAGGTTCCGCGTCTTCCACCAGGTCTCCCAGCTATTCTTCCAGCCTGAGCTGCTACCCCACCATCTCAGGCAGCTCGAGGTGGAGGTCGAGGTCGCCCTAGAGGGGGAGGCCAGGCCAGGTACTATGCTCTACCAGCCCTTTCTGAGGCCATTGCTTCAGATTCAATCATTATAGGTATTGTCCCCGTTTTCCATAGGGATGCATCAGTATTATTTGACCCAGGCTCTACATATTCATATGTGTCTTCTTATTTTGCTTTCTGTTACGTGTGTTCTATTCTCATAAATATGCTTCAATTAATTAGGGTATTTTGTGATTTTCACCCTAGTAATACCTTATTAGGGTTTCTGATTTGTTTCTTTCTGTCCATACTCTGTTTATTTTGTTTATTCATAGAAGTTTATATCAATTTCCCTTAAAATCAGTACTATTTTGATTATTGAATCCTTGATTTACTGTGTTGATACTCCTTACCGATTTTCGGCTACTTTTTCCTTTTTTTTTTACAACCTTTAAATTATTTTTTACCTTATTATGTGATTGAATGCATTATTAATCGATTCTTACTGCTATTTCCTTAATTAGAACTTTATGTATCTACCCCTAATTATTTATTCTGTACCGATGTTTTTTTGAATTATTTCCTTAATTATTAACTGCTTTCTGTCGTTAGTAAGTCACTCTCTTAATTAAGGAAAGACTAGACTAATTTTACTTCTAATTGATTCTGAGTTCTATAATTACTGAAAAATTTGATTCTTACCTTATTTACTTAGCTTTCAAACTATTATATATACTCTCTTCTCTTTTCATTACACACACGAACTCGCTGGTTCAAACTCTCTCCCTCTTATTCATAAAAGCTTTTTGCTATTTCTTGTTACTTGCTACTTTAAATTGAAGTAGCCGGCTGCAAGACAAGGTTAATTATTGTACTCCACTGCTCTATACTTAGTATCTTCTCTGTTTAACTGGTATGCTCTGATTTAAATCCAAGCTCCAAACTCTATGTGCTTATTTTGCTTACTTTTAGTCCATGCATGATGTTCTTATATTTTCGGTATGTTGTTAGCATGTTTATATCATTGCTTTCACTTAGTATGAAGGAGTTCTGTCATGTTCAACTTATAAATAACCTGTCTAAATGACTTGCTTATTGCTTTCTTTAGTATGTCTCAAACTGATTTTGCTCCACTTATGTATGTTTGACTGATTTACTGTTCGCTATCCAGCTTCAGTTAATGAACCTGTCTTTGCAAAATGATTTACTACCCTAAAGTAGTGTTGATTCCCTGCTCACTTATGTTTAGTACTTCTATGTCCTCAACTGTTTGTTCTGAAATTCAATCCTATGTTATGTTTGCATTATCAGTTGTCTCCTAGTCTCATAAACCCCTAAGTTGTTCTGATTATATGCTTAACTCTGCCAACTATGTCCTCACTGTTTGTTCTTAAGTTCACACACCTATGCTATGTCTGTATTGTTAGATATTCCTTAATCCCAAAGATTTCTATACTTATGTTTGTTATATGTTCACTATGTGTGTTATATGTCCCCAACTCCCAATTACCCTTGTGTGAATCAGATTGTTAAGTGATGAGAAACTTGTTCTGAGTTGTGCTGTTGTCTGTTTGAATCCTCAAATGTTTATACTGACCTTGTTCAAACTGTTTTCAAATCAACTCCTATATTTCTATAAAACTTCAACTGAGTCTTTTCAATACTGTTTTCAATACTATTTTCATACCTAAGCATTTTCAAAACTATGTCAAGCACTCTCACTCTACTCTTACGTCCCTAGGATATGTCCCTCCAGTGTGTGACTGCCTTGGGATCCCTGTAAGATCCCTTTGAACTTTCACACACTGGGGCTGGCCCTTCCATACTGCACTTACTCAGTTCCTGTTATGAAAGTTTGGGTGTGAGCACTGCCCGGGATCCTTGAGGTCCTTAGGGAACTCTGACACACCCGAACATGAGAATGTCTATGAAACTTTGGGCATTTAAGGGTATGGAAGATCTGGTATCCTCAGGATACACTTGGGCATGCTTTAGACTCCCAATAGTTTAACTTTTTTTTTTATTGATTTATGTAATTCATTCAGCTGCTGGTTTGTAATAATTATTTTAAGCAAATATTTGGGATGGCTAGTGAAATGGGAAGGGTAGCTATATAATCCTATTAATGTCAGTGGGTAGAAAGCATGTCATAGGCTTTACATCCTTTATATGTGCATTAGATATCATGTTCATAGGACTTCACCTTTACTGCTTCAGCATCATTAATCTATGTTTCGCATTGAACTATCCTATAATTTAGAAATCATGCTCCTAGGATAATAAATAATATTAACATAAAACTATTACCCTTGTGTGCATTCAGAAATCATATTCAAATAATCATGTTACTCTTGCACACACTAGATACCATGTTCCTAGGAATTCATATTGACTGTTTCAGCATCTCACCTGTCACTAATCCATGTTTTATGCTTATCACTTAGAGATCCTGCTTCTAGGTAAAAAAAACAACGCTAATATAAAAGTTGTTACTCTTGTGCATTCATAAATCATGTTTTAACTATTCCATAACTCGTGTGCATTTAGAACTCATGCCTTAGGAATTCTGTCTTAACAATTCTGCCATTTGTATGTGCATATTAGATACCATGCTTTAGGATTTTGTTTGCATTTGTTTAAGACACCTAGTTTAATTACTGGTTCATGAAAAGGTATAACAAAGTCTCACGTATGATTGTTATGATTAAAATAAAACTGGTAACAATCTCTGTATTCTCAGATTCGTACCACTTAGAACAACATGCTTTTAGGTAAAACAACTTCTGAACTGTCATAATTCTGGTAATTGTTATTATGCACAGTCCCACGCCTAGGCAAGTCTTAGGGAACCAATCTCTATAAACCGGAAAACTGTTTTGATTGTGTTTACTACTTAAAGACCCACATGTTTAGAATCAGTAGGCAAACTGATTAGGCCCTGTTGTTGAGTTTATGCAACAAGTTGCATATTTTTGTGCATTGACATTCACTTAGATATCCTATTTAGGATCCTTTCTAATAAAACTGCCTCTTGTTTGTGTTTGAGACGTGCTGCTTATGTGCATTACATGTGGAGGTAAATCCAAGCCTTTAAATTGCCTTCTTGCACTTATCTGCAAGTCCTATTTGTTCTTGCCTGTCGCCTAGAATTTTATACTTTTAAAACCTTAGGGGGTTTGTCTATAATTTCCTATAGTTAGAGGTCCTAAATTCCTCCAGGGCCACAAAGAAGGGACGGGTAACAGCACGCCTAGAGCTCGCTAAATGAAACTCGCTTAAAAATCGCTAAGGGGTGGGATAATGGGTAGAAAGGATATGATGACCAGTGCGCTAATGCCACATGTAGCCCCTCATTGAGGAGTGATTACTGGGCATTGCATTGATGTAATCCTATAAGATAAACAACTTAGGACTTCCCCCCATCCTTTACCCATGTGTGCTTAGACTGTGAATCTTTTAAACTTCATCACATATGTGTGCTTAGACTGTGAATCTTTTAAACTTCATCGCATATGTGTGCTTACACTGTAAATCTTTCAAACCTTTATTTACATATGTGTGCTTAGAATGCATATTTGCTACTTGTTTAATTCACAAAGTCCGTTTGGCCGGGAACTACAGTTGTGGACTTTGAGGGGTGCCTAACACCTTCCCCTTGAAGTAATTGCAAGCCCTTACCCAATCTTTGGTTATTCAACTTGTATTATAAGTGACCCTTAGTAGGTTCCCTAACGCACCTTAATTCGTTAGGTGGCGACTCTTCAAATCCTTCACATCCCTTGTCCCAAAAGGAAACGAGTTGTCCCAATAATGTCAAAAACCCTGACTGATCTGAAAGGAGAGGAAAAAGGGGGCGCGACAATTTCTAAGGTTTAAACTCATAATTAGGGACTATGTGTCCCAAAACTCTCCCAATACCATAACTAATCGCTCCGGCAAGTCCCAATAGAAGAAAAAAGATGGGGAAAATAGTTATTAGGGGATCGGGGCTCTAACTCTCAAATTGACCAGCCGGGGCGTTACATTCTTCCCCTCTTAAGAAAATCGTTCGTCCTCGAACGAGTACGAATACATACCTGAAGCTGTAAAAAGATGAGGGTACTGGCTGCGCATATCCTGCTCGGTCTCCCAAGTCACCTCCTCGACCAACCGACCCCTCCACCGAACCTTTACTGATGCAATATTCTTTGACCTGCCTATCCAAAATTTATACTGGCTCTTCATCATAAGATAGATCCTTGTCCAACTGGACTGAACTGAAATCCAATACAGGAGTCGGGTCACCGTGACACTTCCGAAGCATAGAAACGTGGAATACCGGATGAACTCCTGCTAGGCTGGGAGGCAAGGCAAGCTCATAAGCAACCTCCCCAACGCGCCGCAATATCTCAAAAGGGCCAATGAACCTCAGACTCAGCTTACCCTTCTTCCCGAACCTCATAATGCCCTTCATAGGCGATAGCCGAAGCAAAACCCGATCACCAGTCATAAATGCCAAATCACGAACCTTCCGGTCCACATAACACTTTTGCCTGGACTGGGTTGTGCAAAGTCTCTCCTGAATCACCTTCACCTTATCCAGGGCATCCTGGACCAAGTATGTACCCAAAAATCGGGCCTTGCCCGACTCAAATCATCCCACTGGGGACCAGCGCCGCGTACCATACAAAGACTCATACGGTGCTATCTGAATGCTTGACTGGTAACTGTTATTATAAGCAAACTCTGCAAGCAGAAAATATTAGTCCCATGACCCTCCAAACTCCATCACAAAGGCACGGAGCATATCCTCGAAGACCGGAGCACCCCAAGGTGATACACTAGGCCTGATGAAACCCTTATCAAGCAACTCCTGCAACTGCTACTTTAACTCATTCAACTCAGGAAGAGCCATACAATATGGAAGAATAGAAATAGGCTGAGTGCCCGGCAATAAATCAATGGCGAAATCAATATTTCTATCGGGCGGCATACCTGGAAGATTAGCGAGAAATACATCAGGGAAGTTCCTCACTACTGGGATTGACTCAACTGTAGGGGTATCAACACTGATATCTCTCATATAGGACAAATATGCATCACACCCTTTCTCAACCATCTGCTGAGCCTTAAAAAAAGAAATGACCCTATGGGGAGTATACTCTAACATACCTCTCCACTCTAATATCGGTAAGCCTGGCATAGCCAGCATCACAGTCTTAGCGTGACAATCAAGAATAGCGTAATGGGGCGACATCTAGTCCATGCTCAAGATAACATCAAAATATACCATAGTGAGCAATAACATATCGGCCTTGGTCTAAAAACCACTAAGAACAATCAAATACGACCGATATACGTGGTTTACAACGAGAGAATATCCCATGGGGGTAGATACATAAACAGGGGAACTCAAAGAATCCCGAGATATTCCCAAATGTGAAGCAAAATAAAAAGACACATATAAATACATAGAGCCTGGGTCAAATAATACTGATGCATCCCTATGACAGATAAGTACTATACCTGTGATACTTGAATCTGAAGTGGCGGCCTCTGAAAGGGCTGGAAGGGCATAGTACCTGGCCTGGCCTCCCCCTCTAGGGTGACCTCGACCTCGAGCTGTCTAAGAAGGTGGGGCAGCTGGTGGGGCTGGAAGAATAACCGGAGGACCCGGTGGAGCCTGATAAGCCTGTGAAGATGCACCTATCGTAGCTCTAGGGAAATCTCTAACCATGTGACGAATGTCACCACACTCAAAACAACCCCTCGGAGGACGTGGCGGTTGAGACTACTCGGAATTGGCCTACTGGACTGGCCGGTAATAGCACCTCGAGCTGAAGGAATACTAGATACCAGCGGTGCATAATAAGTCTCCTGAGGTCTAGGAGGAGATGGAATAGCGTTGGCTGCTGGAAGAGCATAATGAACGGGGCGACTTACAAAACCCTACCATAGCGTGCTGCTGGTGCACGAGCTCCTAAAAAATGACCAGTCTCTCGAGACCTCTTGGCCTCTCTCTCCTCTCTGTCCTGAGTAAACATGCCCTCTACCCTCCTGGAAATACTCACTGCTTGCTGATAAGAGATATCCATCTCCAACTCTCTGGCCATACTGGTTAGAATACTAGGGTGGAGTCCCTCAATGAAGCGACGAACCCTCTCTCTGACTGTGGCGACCAAAGCCGGTGCATGACGAGCTAACTCACACGAAATGGACTGCATACTTCGACACAGTCATAGCACCCTGGCGTAGCTGATCAAATTTTCCACGCCAAGCATCCCTGAGGCTCTGAGGGACATACTCTCACAGAAACATCTCTGAAAACTGAGTCCAAGTGAGTGAAGCTGCCTCGTCTGGACTACTCAGCTCATAGGCACGCCACCACTGATATGCCACTCCCCTCAGCTGGAAAGTGGTGAAAGAAACCCCACTTGTCTCCACAATTTCCATAGTGTGGAGAATACGATGACACTTCTCAAGAAAACCCAGAGCATCATCTGACCCCAATTCGAGGTCAAAATGCGATTTTTACAAAATTCCATAGTTCTACCCAAACCCTCAATTTTACCATGACAATTCTTAATTATTGATTGAAAAGTGATGAAAAACATTGGGCAATTGAGAGAGAAGAGTTTAGTATTGATTACCAACACCTTGGGGATGAATTTGTGTGAAGAAAATCGCCTCTAGGCCTTGGTAGTTCAAAAAATAGGAAGAAAAAGGGTTCGCAGGCCTGCCGCGTTCGCGATGGGTCAGGACCATTGGCCTTCGCGTTTGCGTTGAAGGGCTCGCGTTCTCGGAGCTTTAGCTCCATAGGCCATCGCGTTCGCGGTCACAAGGCCGCGTTTGCTTAGGGAAAGACAAGCCCCCTTCCTCAGGCCCAGTAATACATCGCGTTCGTGGAGGGGATGGTGCGTTCGCGAAGCACAAAACGACCCCCAAGTAATTTACTCTACGCGTTCGTGAGGGGGTAACGCGAACGCGAAGAACAATTTCACTGTGCACCTATAGCAGCAAAAACAATCAATTTTTCTAAGTGTAAAACATCTCGTGACCTATCCGAAACTCACCCGAGCCCCCGGGGCTCTAAACCAAACATGCACGCAAGTCTAAAAACAACATACGAACTTGCTCGTGCGATCAAATCATGTGAATAACATCTAAAACTATGAATTTAACCTCAAAATTCATCTTTTTTCTCAAGAACACTTAAAGTTCACCAATTCTCAACCGGACGTCTGAATCACGTCAAATGAACTCCGATTCTCACCAAGTTTCACAGTTAGTATTCTAATACTATAATAAATCTGTATTGGGCTCCGGAACCAAAATACAGGCCCGATACAAATGATTTCAAACATTAATTCTTTTCTTTATTTCATTAATAATTCAGCAAAATAATTTCTTTCAAAAATTGATTTCTAAGGCACGGGACGTCGGAATTTAGTTTCGGGCATACACCTAAGTCCCATATTTTAAAGCGGACCTTCCAGGATCGTCGGAACACAAATCCAGGTCCGTTTACTTAAAATGTTGACTCAAGTCAACTAAAACCAAACTTTAATTCTAAAATTATTATTTCTTATATTTTTTCACATAAAAGCTTTTCGGCTTCACGGCCGGACTGCGCAATTGAGGTAGTTAAATGTAATCTTTTTATGGTTAATAAGCCTTGAACGGAGTCTTAATTCATAAAATGACCCTTTGGGTCATCACAGATATAGAAGTGTGTTCGACTTATGCCAATTGTAATAACTTCCACCGTAACAAATCGAAAAGGGTATCAGAAAAATCTAAAACCAATACAAATTTATTTTAACAGAAAGGAAATTAAAATACATACCAACTCTGCTGAAGGAATATTGTACGATATGCCAATTTTCGTCTCGTCCTAAAGCTTTGGCATACTTTCTCCAAATTTATAGTTGTCTCATATGTTGTGCTACTACTACATGACAAAAGTTGTAAGCTTAGTCATGTTTTTCCTTCAAGGATAAGGACTTGACAAACTTATCAGCCTGAGAATGTTAAGCAAGTGTTTTTAATGGACTGTATAAACTTGCGAGAAAAAAGTAGATGCATGAAAATAAATGTGCATTTTATTTCAATCAGCATTTTATGATCCTTAAAGCACACGTTTCACAAAGAGATATCAATGCCACATATTTAAAGTAGAATTCGAACCTCAAATAACTGATTTTCGCGAAGAGTCTTTAAAGGACTAAAGAATATGTCAAATAGCAACATGGTATAGAATTTCTTCATATCCAATGCACCAATTGATGTTATTAAAGAGAAACATGTATTTTGAATATGATGTTGAGAAAGATCACTTGAGTGTATATGAACCATGTGTAATATATTGAACATTTATATTCTTATTTTTTCGGATCAGTTATTCTCATTTTTTTGGATCGGTGTTATTACAAACAAACATATATTTTAAACTGCAAATCAACGACATGAAAATATTAGCTCAAAAATAAAAGGTACACGTAGCAAATAGATTTGCAGAAATTGTTTGTCAAGTATCTGGTAAACCTATTCATGGGACATACACAGTGGATAGAAATATGTGATATTTCGACAACAATCTTGTTCTCTTTGATAATTTACAGTAGAATCCAGAATATGAATCCGGAAATTACTCATTTCATGCCAAAAATGTTCACAAACATGTGGTCTTGCAATGAATGTTCACAAACATGTGGTCTTGCAATGCATAATTATATAATCTACATCTTGTGTTTCGATGTTGCAGGTGAACAAATGTTCCATATGCAGATTTCTCTTTTTAAAAACAATCATGAGCACTTTCCAAATTCTCTCCAAGGGCGACCATAATTTTCATTTAAGCATGGAATTACACACCTTGATTAGACATATAACCTCTTTATCATGAGCTATCATGAGAAAAGCAAGAATATGTCCCTAAATCAGCAACTGTGGGGAAGGCAAATCCAGAAAATACCAAAAGTCCTTTGAAACACTTCAGGCCATTCAACTTTTATTCTTTTATTTTCTTTAAACCTATTATTGAACAAACAAATTTCCCCTTCACCACCCAAAGAAGGAGCCACTAATTTCAAGCAACATCATCAAGACAGATTATTGAGGAAAACATGAAGCAATTACTTGTCATTTACCAAGAATAACAAAAGGTTCATGTAACGACCTGATCGGTCGTTTTGCTTTCTAGAATCCTGTTCCCCTAAATAAGATTCCCTGTACTTTCTTGTAGTGATTTATGACTTGCGGGGATAGTTGGTTCTGTATTTTGAAGAGTTTGGATTGAAATTGGAACACTTGGTTCCTTAAGGTTGGCCTAAAAGGCCAAGTTTGACTTCGGTCAACATTTTGGGTAAACAACCTTGGAATAGGGATTTGAAGGTTCCAATAGGTTCGTATGATGATTTCGTACTTGGGCGTACGTTCGGAACGAGTTTCTTATGACCCGGGAGCATTTTATCACCAAATAGTGAAAATTGGATTCTTGAAGTTTCTTAAGTTCTGTAATTGTGGTTTGGGACGTGTTTTGGTGATATCGAGGTCCAAACGGAATTTTGAGACCGGGATTAGTTCCGTAATATAATTTATGACTTGCACACAAAATTTCATATCATCCCGAGTAGTATAAGTACGTTTCGGTGTATTGGAAGTAGATTTAAGAACTCAAAGTTCATAAGTTTGATTTAATTGGTTTTAGGGTGTGATTCTTAGATTTAATTTTGTTTCGGGTGTTCCGAAGGTTTGAGCGAGTCCATTTTATGGTTTAGAACTTCTTGGTATGTTTGGACGGGGCATCGGGGGATCCAGATGCTAATCGGACGTCGCAAGAGGCGAGTCCAAGCTTAAAATGAGCTGTCGGTGCACCAGTTCTGGTGCGACCGCACCTGCGGTTGGCCAGCCGCAAGTGCGAGACCGCAGAAGCGGTCGACCCCTCGCAGATTCGGCCCAAGAGCGGATGCCCAGGTTCCGCAGATACGGTCGTTTTCCGCAAAAGCGGAGCCGCTGGTGCGGGCTTCCTTTCATAGGTGCGATCCTTGCCAGCCCTTCCTATTTCTGCAGATGCGGACGATGGTTTACAGAAGCGAGATCACAGGTGCGGTCCGCACGCCGCAAGTGCGAAAGGACTGGAAGCAGTAAGGTTATTTTAAAACCGGGACTTAGGCATATTTGAGGTCATTTATTGCATCCTTGGGTGATTTCGGAGATTCCAAAGGTGGGATTTTAACATAGCATTGTGAGGTAAGTTATTCCTACTTAATTTGAGTTTAATACTTGGTTTTTGGATAGATTAACACATAAAGATTAGTGAACATTATGGGTTTAGAGTAAAACCTAGGGTTTTGATAAAAATAGGATTTAACCACAAAATTTGTTATGGAATTTAGTAAAAATAATATATTATTGATCTTAAGGTTATGGGTAACAACTTCCCTCAAGAATTTCCGAAATCCGAGCACGTGGGCCCGTGGTGAATTTTAGGAATTTTGCCTTTGGGGTTGATAATCACTTTAATAGCTAGAATATGAACTTGTAAGCCTATAATGATTGGCTTTTACACTATTTGAACAGTTTCTGATTGTGCGGCTCCAGTTTGAGGGTTTGAGAGCATTCTTGAGTTGGAAGTAAGCTCGAAACGAGGTAAGTCTCCTTTCTAATTGTAATGACCCAATCGGCCGTTCCGAGAGTTTAGCTCCGTTTCCCCTATTTTAGCTTTAGCATATGTTATTTAACCTAATTATGTTGTGTTGGGTCAATTGGTTCGGGTTCGGAGTGGTCGTGGTGAGAATTGAGACACTAAGTCTGTTAAGTTGGCCTTATAGCTAGAGAAGTCAACCAGAAGTTGACTATTAGGTGAACGACCTCAAAATGTCATTTTTATGGCTCAGATAGCTTCATTGGGTGATTTGGGACTTGGGAGTGTGTTCGGAATGTGGTTGTGAGGTCCGAAGTAGAATTAGGCTTGATTTGGCGTAAATGAGTTTTTGGCGATTTCCGGTCGGCAGTGGAAAATTAGCTATCAGGGTGGAATGGAATTCTGGAAGTGTGAACATGTACGTAGTGTCATTTTGGACCTGTGTGCAAATTTTTCAGGTCATTCGGACGTGTTTTTGTTAGTTTCGGCATCGTTGGTGATTTTCGGAAGTTTGAACATTCTTAGGTTTGAATCATGAGTCGAATTTGTGTTTCGATGTTATTTTGGGTGTTTCGAGGGGTCGACTAAGTTCCTGAGATCATTTATGACTTGTTTGTATTTTTTGTTGGGGTCCCGAGGGGCTCGGGATGATTTCGGATAGCCATCGGGTAGTTTGTAGTTGGAAATTTGCAGCTGAAGCCGCTGGTGCGGAACATGGGGCACATGTAAGGATTTCTGCCAGGCTGGAGAAGAGCCGCATGTGCGAGGATTTGGCCGCACCTGCGGATTCGCAGGTGCGGAGGCTGCATCGCAGGTGCGAGATTTTGTCCTGTAAGTGAAACGCGCAGGTGCGCACCTGGGACCGCAGGTGCGAGAAAAGGACCGCAGGTGCGGTCATCGCTGGCAGAACATATAATAGGACCTTAGCAATTTTTGAGTCATTCTTCCACCATTTTTTCTTGGGTTTAAGGCTTTTTGAAGAGGAATTTGAGGGTTCTTCGTGGAGGTAAGACTTCTGGACTTAAAACTCATTTCTATGTGATTATTGGACTGATTTAGGGTGAAATCTATGAGAAAATTAGTGATTAAATTGGGGGTTAGGGCTTGGACACTTGAGACTTTAATTGAGGAATTGAAAGGTCAATTGTGGTTGAATTTTGATGTATTTTATATGGGTAGACTCGTGGAAGGATAAGGATTCTAGTTTTGTAATTTTTATCGAATTGCGAGACGTGGGCCTGGGGGTCGGATTTGACCAATTTCAGGAATTTTGCTTAATTCTTATAATTTTTGAATGGATTTCATCTCCCTCGCATATTTTGATGATATTAATCTGTTTTTGGTTAGATTTGGAGCGATCGGAGGCCGATTCGAGGGGCAAGAGCATCGCAGATTAGTATTCGGGCCGGTTTGAGGTAAATAACAATTGTAAATCTAGACCTGAGGGTATGAAACCCCGGTATTTCATATTGTTTTGATAAATTAGGTGACGCACATGCTAGGTGACGAGTGTGTGGGTGTGCGCCAATAGGGATTGTGACTTAGTTTGTCCCGTAGCGACTATTAAGCTGCGTGTTTGATTTGAAATCATATGATATCTTGTATATTTTGGTGTTATACTATATTATGGGTTGTATGCTATGTTTGGGGCCTTGTGCCGACATGTTTAGACCCTCAGTGGTATTTTTCCACTATCCTCATACTATTTTGATAGAAAATATGAACTTAGTCATACTTTATACCTGTTCACTGTTTATTACTGTTTATGACCCTGTTTTTAGAATATTGAGAGGTATTTTGGGCTGAGTCCCGGTAGTTTGTGTTGAGTTGGGCTGATTCCCCATGATTTGTGATGAGTTGCCCGAGTGGCTTGGGAGGATGACTGAGTGAGGCCGAGAGCCGAGTTTGTGAGGACAGTTATGGATCGGGTTGCACGCCGCAGTAAGGTATATGGATCGAGCTGCCCCCGCAGCGATATATATATTGGATCGGGCTGCACGCCGCAGTGATATAGCGCTTGAGCTGTAGGAGCCCCTCCAGGAGTCTGTACACCCCCAGTGAGTGCAGTCGACTATTATGGATCGGGCTGCACACTGCAGCGGGTTACTATTATGTATTGGGCTGCACATCGCAGCGGGTTATTATTATGGATCAGCCTGCACGCCGCAACGAGTTACTATTATAGGATCGGGCTGCACGCCGCAACGGGTTACTATTATGGATCGGGCGGCACGCCGCAGTTGGTTACTATGATGGATCGGGCTGTACGCCGCAACGGTTGTGATATCGTACCTGTTGAGTGAGAGTACTAAGTGTGAGCATTGACTTATGAGAGTAGAGTCACGAGTGATCGAGAGGCTTGCCCGATAGCTTTATTTGTGAGTGACATTGTGCCCGAAGGGCTGATATTTTTATGAAACTACTGTTTTCACTTTTCTTTACACCGAGCCTCTTTGATAAATGCTGAACTAATGTTTTATCTGAGTTTAAATGGAAAAGCTGAAGTTTGTGAAATATTTGTAAAGGTAGATTTCTGACTCGATTAAAGTTACTTTTCAGTATTGCTTATTATATGGCTTTACATGATCTTTAAATGATCGTCACTGCACTCAAGTCTTTTGTTGTGGTTGTTACTTACTGAGTTGGCGTACTCACGTTACTCCCTGCACCTTGTGTGCAGATTCTGGTACCGGGGCAGAGCAATAGTTGATCTATCCCATTTGGAGCATTGTTCGGAGATTGTGAGGTAGCTGCTCGGCGTCCGCAGCCTACCATTTCTCCTTCCTACTCTTTCATTTTGTTTTACTTTCCAGGCTTGTTTAGTAGAGAATTAGTATCAGACTATATTATTTCTTAGATGCTCATGATGGGTGACTCCAGATGTTGTGGCTGTGTTTAAATGTTCTGATCACTCTTATTGTTTTGAAATGCGTAAAAGCAAAAATTATTATGAAATATCGGATAATTTGTGTATTAAATGGAAAACCATTATGTTATTTTTAGTGGATTGGCTAGCCTAGTATCACGATAGGCGCAATCACAACCAGTTTAGATTTGGAGTCGTGACAAGTTGGTATCAGAGCCTAGGTTACATAGGACTCACCGGTCATGAGCAGGTTTAGTAGAGTCTTGCAGATCGGTACGGAGACGTCTGTACTTATCTTCTTCGAGGCTACAAAACCCTTAGGAAAAATCTCACATTCTTGAATTCTTGTCGTGCGAATCCATTTATTCAGCCAAAAGCGTAACTCTTTGAATTCCCTTTCATGTATTCGAATGCGCACGTGAGCGCTCGGTATCAGCTGTGCATCGACGGCTTGTGATATCCATGAATGAGATGTTATTTTTAGCATGTTGATAATGGGCCAGCCTGGAGGACTTAAGGCCGGATTTTGTGTGTGGCTTGAGTGTTGAGATTTCTTTGTGTGAGCACATGCATTTGGGGACTTATATGTCCGTTTTTGTCCTTATTGATGGGACCTTGGGACTAGATGACTATGTGGCGAGTGTGATTCGATGGTGAGGTGTGTTCTGATTGTCTGATTGTGACGAAAAGGATTAGCTGGAAATGTGGCAAGAACTGTAGAGTGTTTGATTTCTGGTTCGAGTTGGCATATGGCTTCGAGTTGTAAGTGTATTGGAAGACCTCTCATGTTGTTTAGTTGTGGAGTGAAGGGGATCTTTCTGTTGTGTTACGAGTTCCTAGTGATGTCTTTTGGGCTGACTAATTCCCCAGTGGCGTTCATGTATTTGAGTAACAATGTATTCTAGTTGTATTTACACTGCTTCATTATGGTATTCATTGATAGCATCCTGGCGTACCCACGTAGCAAGGAGGAGCATACTCAACCTTGAGGAGGGTATTATAGAGATTGATGGAGGAGAAGCTTTATGAAAAGTTCTCCAAGTGTGAATTTTTTGCTCAAGTTCAGTAGCATTCTTGGGGAATGTGGTGTTCAGTGAGAGTATTTAGGTGGTCAGACGAGTGTGGGTAGAGATCCCAGAAGCTCAAGATTTCTTAGATCACAACTCCAGTGTTAGTTCTACCATCAGCTTCAGGATTCTTATACCGCATATTGTGATGCCTCGAGGGTAGGCGTTGGTTGTGTTTAGATGCAGAAGGATAAAGAAATAGTGTAATAGCTACGAATTTTGGAAGGGTATAGAGAGAGGTCAGTTTGAGGCTAAGCAGGCGACGTTATTTCCTGCGGGGTGTCCTGAGGTGGTGTGATCCTTAGGTGGTTTTGTAGCAAGTCCTCTTTTATCAGTAATCGATATATGTTGCAATTTGAGTTTAGATCGCTTGTGGGAGTTGGAATGACCATTACAATGGTGAATGCAAGATTTGCATATGATTTGAGGTGTTAGATGGTTTGCGTCATATGAGCTTATGAAGGATTTAGTTGAATCTCACCACAGTATGGTGGCAGTCATAGCGTATGGTCATTGTGAGTTATTGTTTGTCATGATCTTTGTCTTTGGGCCAAGTGGGGGAGTCCGTTAATGATGAGTTGATTGCACGATTATGAGTTGTATTGGTTTCGGTTTGAGGTATATCGGTGAACCAGATATGACCTGCAGAGGTGGAGTCTGGGAATGACTTGAGTAATGGAAATTCTTCGATACATGTAGTAATGTACTCTATGGGTAGATGGGTCTTATTGAATGATTGAGTTGTAATTGAAAAGGTGTAGTGTGTGCAAGTATGAATTTGCTTGTTGCTACGAGTGTGTGGATTACTTCCTAGTATGTTGATGTGAAAATGGGGCCAGGTCCCTGTCTGCTTGATCAGTAAAATTGAGATTTGCGTAGGTGGTTTGCCAGTGCCTGTTCCTTGACCGCTTTTTGAGTCACATAGATAATGTCGAACTCACTCAACAGGATTTTCCACTTGGCTAGCTTTCCAGTGGGCATGGGCTTCTGAAAGATGTACTTCAATGGATCCATTCTTTATATGAGATACGTTGTGTAGGCACAAAAGTAATGTCTTAGCTTCTGAGCCAACCATGTCAAAGCACAAAAAGTGCATTCCAGTAGAGAATATCGGGCCTCGTACGGAGTGAACTTCTTGCTGAGATAATAAATTGCTCGCTCTTTTCTCCCTGTTTCATCATGCTGCCCCAGAACGCAGCCGAAGGCTCCATCTAATACGGAAAGGTAGAGTAAAAAAGGTCTACCTGGATTAGGTGGTACCAAGACTGGCTGGGTTGACAAGTATTTCTTAATTCTGTCAAAAGCCTTTTGGCACTCATCGGTCCATTTGGTTGCAGCATCCTTCTTCAGCATCTTGAAGATCGGCTCAAAGATAACTGTAGATTGTGCGATAAACCGGTTGATGTAATTAAGCCTCCCCAAGAAACTCATCACATCTTTCTTGTTCCTTAGCGGCAGTAGTTCTTGAATGGCCTTGACTTTTGACGGATCCAATTCTATTCCACGGCGGCTCACAATAAATGCCAACAACTTCCCATCAGGAACCCCAAATGCACACTTTGCGGGGTTCAGCTTCAGGTTATATTTCCGCAACCTATTGAAGAACTTCCTTAGATCTTCTATGTGGTCCATGGATTTCCTAGACTTGATAATAACATCATCCACATATACCTCGATCTCCTTGTGAATCATGTCGTGGAAGATGGTGGTCATAGCCCTCATGTAGGTGGACCTTGCGTTCTTCAGATCGAATGGCATCATCTTGTAGCAGTACACTCCCCACGGCGTAATGAAAGGGGTATGATTAGTCCTTTGGTTGTTTATGAGGCAATGAATTTTTACAGGTGTTTCTTAGCAATGCTCTTGGGTTTTAGTGACTTGCATAGTTGGTTGATTTAGAAGGATTCGGTCCTGACGGCTTGGTGTTGTACAAATGGGATTCAGATAGTTCCTGATGGTTTTTACCACGATTAGAGATGTATATTTTCTACTAGCGCGAGGCGCATATGATGTATAATGATTTTGTTTCTAGATGGGATCAAATGGAAAGTTCTTGGCGAGTTGGGTACGTAGTAGCTTGTGGCTCGGAAGGGATCATGAAGTTCCCATATTTGTCATAAGATGGCATGGCGTATGCGGTATGTTGGGTAGAGTTGAGATTTGCATATGTGAGGTCACGGTTCACTTCTGGGAGGAAGGTCAAAAAAATTCTTAGATAGCATTGGCAGTTTCAGATGACTAGGTAGATGATATCACTATTGGGTGGCTTGATGAGGGTATACATTTCAGAAAGAGCCATGTGTGGAGTTAAGGGTGCTTCATTGGTATTGCGACGCTCTCTTGTTGGATCGACTGCGGATATTCAAGGTTTCTTGGTGGCACGACATAATCATAGGGTTATTCCTCATGGAATGATTGAGTATTAGAGGTGTGTTATTTATATTCGAGCGGTGGAGTTGGGATCAGATATGGTAATTTCTGCGCTTCATGGACTTCGAGACTAAGAGTTCTCGTAAATAAATTATTTTGTGGTTGTGGACTGAGAGGATGCGAGCAAGCTAGTCATATGTTAGTAAATGCCATGATTCAGTCATTGTGAACCTTCGGAGAGTTATCTATCTGTTGTGAGTGACCAGAGTTGGTTTAGGATTATTGGTAGGCCCAGTACAGGTGTGTGTTCTTCACTAGGTTGGAATTGTTTGCTCCAAATTGCCATTGTAGAGGAATGTACCGTTCGATTGTCATTAAGTTTATTCGTGTTCTGGAGTGATCTCTGAGTTACCCTTCGGGTTGCGAGGAGTTGTGATTGTTTGTTATAGGCACATATGGTGCAGATCTATCTGGGATTCATAGCGGGATAAGTAAGGTAAGTAATTGGGTATTGCGGGATTGAGACGTATTGGTTATGTTTTTTCGGGTTCGTGTGGCATGGTATCGTCCGATTTCCCCATGGTTATGGCAATGCACTTTGAGTACTTGATGTCGAATGGCACATAGTTATTGATTTTGAGCAAGGTGTCCTGAAGAATTTCATGTGGACCAACATTTGGATGGGATCCCACATTGTAGCGGAGTTATGTGGAGGTATGATCCTTGGTGTCAGATTCGTGTGTTTTGGTTTTTACGATGTGTGTCACGCTCTTAGAATGGTTTTGTGATGGTGATTGTTAATGGAAGGATAGTCCTCTCGTGTGATTCTTTTCTATGATTTGAGTTCGTGGAATGTTGCTATTGAGTGCACGAGTTGCACAGGTTATTGCTTTGGATTGTATTGATGCGTCATGTCATCAGAGTGGTGGTGTTGGATGAGAGAGGTCTTTGGGCCGAGGATGAATACTACCAGAGTTGACTACGGCGTGGTTGGATGGATGATATCGGAAGTTGGCTTAGAAATCTGCTATAGTTCCTGCCGGGCGAGTGGTTGCTAGTTTCTACGGGTTTCTTTCATCGTCGACAGTATATGAAAGTGTTAGAGCGAGGAATTGCTTGATAAGAGGTTATGTACTGCTATTGGGTTGTCTTGAGCATCTATTGTGATTAGGAGTTACCGATATGAGTGTTTGAGTCATGCGGTATATTATGTGATTACATCTTGGGTTACGGATATGGCTTGATACAGCGTGTTCAAACTTATTCAATTTATAGTTGTGGAATTTTGATCTTGTAAATTATTTCAGAAGTGGAAATTTTGTTCTAAGGTTTATGGGTCAGGATGGATTTCGAAATTTCAGTTGTGTTGTGCTATTGTACCTATATGGGATAGGGTGACGTGGGATCACCCTCGGGTATGTGCCTGGTAGGATACATGGCAATCTTGGTGGTTTTTGGAATAACTCTAGGCACATTCGAGGGCGAACGTATGTTTAAGTGGGAGAGAATGAAACGACCTGAGCAGTCGTTCCGAGAGTTTAGCCCTGTTTCCCTTGTCTTAGCTTTATCATATGTTATTTAACCTAATTATGTTGTGTTGGGTCAGTTGGTTCGGGTTCGGAGTGGTCGTGGTGAGAAATGAGACACTTAGTCTCTTAAGTTGGCCTTATAGCTAGAGAAGTCAATTGGGAGTTGACTATTAGGTGAACGACCTCGGAATATGGTTTTTATGGCTCAGATAGCTTCATTAGGTGATTTGGTACTTGGGAGTGTGTTCGGAATGTGGTTGTGAGGTTCGGAGTAGAATTACGCTTGAATTGGCGAAATTGAGTTTTTAGCGATTTCCGGTCGGCAGTGGAAAGTTAGCTAACGGGGTCAGAATGGAATTCCGGAAGTGTGAACAGGTCTGTAGTGTCATTTTGGACGTGTGTGCAAATATTTCAGGTCATTCAGGTGTGTTTTGGTTAGTTTCGACATCGTTGGTGATTTTCGAAAGTTTGAATATTCTTAGGCTTTAATCATGAGTCGAATTTGTGTTTCGATGTTATTTTGGGTGTTCCGAGGGTCGAATAAGTTCGGGAGATCATTTATGACTTGTTTGTTTTTTTGGTTGGGGTCCTGAGGGGCTCGGGATGATTTCGGATAGCCATCGGGGAGTTTGAAGTTGGAAATTTGTAGCTGAAGCTGCTGGTTCTAATGTGGCCGCACATGCGGATGGGAAACCGCAGGTGCGATAGCCGCTGGTGCGGAATAGGGGGCGCATGTGCGGATTTTGGCTAGGCTGGAGGAGAGCCGCAGGTGCGAGGATTTGGTCGCACCTGTAGATTCGCAGGTGCGGAAGCTGCATCGCAGGTGCGAGATTTGGTCATGTAAGTGAAACGCGCAGGTGCGGGTCCGCAGGTGCGGGTCCGCAGGTGCGGTCATCGCTGGGTAGAACATATAAATAGGACCCTTAGCGATTTTTGAGTCATTCTTCCACTATTTTTGCTCAGGTTTGAAGCTTTTTGAAGATGAATTTGAGGGTTCTTCGTGGAGGTAAGACTTTTGGACTTTAAACTCGTTTCTATGTGATTATTGGACTGATTTAGGGTGAAATCCATAAGAAAATCAGTGATTAAATTGGGGGTTAGGGCTTGGAAACTTGAGAATTTAATTGAGGAATTGAAAGGTCAATTATCGTTGGATTTTGATGTATTTTATATGGGTAGACTCGTGGAAGGATAAGAATTCTAGTTTTGTAATTTTTATCGAATTTCGAGACGTGGGCCCGGAGGTTGGATTTGACCAATTTCGGGAATTGTGCTTCATTCTGATAATTTTTGCATGGGTTTTGTCTCCCTAGCATATTTTGATAATATTAATTTAGTTTTGGTTCGATTTGGAGCGACCGGAGGCCGATTCAAGGGGCAAGAGCATCGCGGATTAGTATTCGGGCCGGTTTGAGGTAAATAACGATTGTAAATCTAGACGTGAGGGTATGAAACCCCGGTATTTCATATTATTTTGATAAATGAGGTGACGCAGATGCTTGGTGACGAGTGTGTGGGCGTGCGCCGATAGCAATTGTGATTTAGTGTGTCCTGTAGCGACTATTAAGCTGCGTGTTTGATTTGAAATCATATGATATCATGTACTTTTGAGAGTTATACTATGGTATGGGCTGTATTCCATGTTTGGGGCCTTGTGCCGACCTGTTTAGACCCTCAGGGGTAATTGTCCACTATCCTCATACTATTTTGATAGAAAATATGAACTCAGTCATACTTTATACATGTTCACTATTTATGACCCTGGTTTTAGAATATTGAGAGGTATTTTGGGCTGAGTCCCGGTAGTTTGTGATGAGTTGGGATGAGTCCCCGTGATTTCTAATGAGTTGCCTGAGTGGCTTGTGAGGATGATTGAGTGAGGCCGAGAGACAAGTTTGTGAGGATAGTTATGGATCAGGCTGCACGCCGCAGCAAGGTGTATGGATCGGGCTGCACGCCGCAGCGATATAACGCTTGGGTTGTAGAAGCCCTTCCAGGAGTCTGTACACCCCCAATGAGCGCATGGATCGGGCTGCACGCCGCAACGGGTTACTATTATGGATCGAGCTGCACGCCAAAACGGGTTACTATTATGGATCGGGTTGCACGCCGCAGCGGGTTACTATTATGGATCGGGCTGCATGCCGCAGTAGGTTACTATTATTGATCGGGCTGCATGCCGCAACGGTTGTTATATGGTACCTGTTGAGTGTGAGCATTGACTTATTAGAGTAGAGTCACGAGTGATCGAGAGGCTTGCCCGAGAGCTTTATTTGTGAGTGACATTGTGCCCGAAGGGCTGATATTTTTATGAAACTACTGTTTTCACTTTTCTTTACACCGAGCCTCTTTGATAAATGCTGAACTAATGTTTTATCTGAGTTTAAATGGAAAAGCTGAAGTTTGTGAAATATTTGGAAAGGTAGATTTTTGAATCGATTAAAGTTACTTTTCAGTATTGCTTATTATATGGCTTTACATGATCTTTAAATGCTCGTCACAGCACTCAAGTCTTTAGTTATGGTTGTTACTTACTGAGTTGGCATACTCACGTTACTCCCTGCACCTTGTGTGCAGATTCTGGTACCGGGGAAGAGCGATAGTTGATCTATCCCATTTGGAGCATTGTTCGGAGATTGTGAGGTAGTTGCTCGGCGTCCGCAGCCAACCCTTTCTCCTTCCTACTCTGTCATTTTACTGTACTTTCCAGGCTTGTTTAGTAGAGAATTAGTATCAGACTGTATTACTTCTTAGATGCTCATGATGGGTGACTCCAGATATTGGGGCTGTGTTTAAATGTTCTGATCACTCTTATTGTTTTGAAATGCGTAAAAGCGAAAATTATTCTGAAATATCGGATAATTTGTGTATTAGATGGAAAACCATTATGTTATTTTCAGTGAATTAGCTAGCCTAGTATCATGATGGGAGCGGGTCGTTCTCCTCGGCAGGTTAATAGATGCATCTATGGTACGCGCCGTTCGACCCTTCGACAGTGCACATTTTATTATTTATTTGTTCAGACTATACATTTTCGGCATTATGTGTGCATGTTTTGCTTGGTATTTTTCCGTGATTTTTAAATTGTTATACATTCCTTGGAATATAAATTGTCAAATGAAATGATAGTAATTGAAAGACATGTGGTTACGGGAAGACTTGTCATTCCTTGTCATTTATTTGCTATTAATCCTTGATATTTATGGTTAGCCTTATATTTAAATAAAATATTTGGCCCTGGTAAGTGTCAAGTCGATCCCTCGTCACTGCTTCTTCAAGATTAGACTGGATACTCATGCTACGCTTCTGTACTTAATTGTACAGGTTCTGAGGCATGTGCATCTGGATACCAGTCCGGAGCGCATTCTTGATACTCGGACTGAGATTCCACGATGAGCTGCTTCCTCTGATGTCGATCAGCAGCGCATTGAAGTCTTTTCTTTTGCTTATTCTATCTATTATGTTTCAGACAGTAGAGTAGATGTATTCTTTTGTCCATTCTACTAAATTCCCATATACTTGTGACACTAGTTCCTGGCACACACATTGGTAGACTATTCATTTGGGGATGTAAGTATTTAAATTTGACTCCTTTTTATCATTTCAATCTAAATTGCCTTCGTCATTTGTTATTTTCAAGTGCTTAGTAATTTAAATTAAGATATTGTGGAAAAAGTTTTTTAATAAAATAAATGGGACTCTATAGATAAATAGTGTTGGCTTGTCTAACATCGGTGTCGGACGCCATCGCGACCAAGAATAGAAATTTGGGTCGTGACTGTTCATGGAAACTTTCAAATGTTATCTCTAACATTAGCCATTTGCTAATATTTTTGGATAAATCTATTGAAAGGAAAATGGAATTTGGTTGGGGCTCTCAGTTGCCGTTAGCCTAACAGGATCAATAGAAGCAACTTTCAGAGTTGCAAATGTTACGGCACATGGGACAATGTTGGGAACAATTAAGATATTTTAAGATGTTTTGCCAAGATAGTATATATTGAAATTATCAAAGAGAGCATTAGATATTACCTGAGTTGAGTAAATTCAAATTAATTGAGTGTCTTGCTCATTAGTCGCGACTTCAACAATACATAACTTTATAAACTTATGATGTGTACCTTCAAGTTGAGAATAAACTTTTGAAAAGTGTGAAAAGACCTATAACCAAAAAAAAAATAGAGAGAGATAACAATGATAACTACTGACCAAATGCACACGAGATTTCTTAATTGATAAAATTGTGTCATGTGTTTTAGAAGAATATCTTTTTTGCTTAATAAAAGAGTAAAGAGATCATTACTGTTGCAACTTGTGGAAGAAGGATGAGACTGAGTCGGCACTCTGTTAGACATCAAAAGGAACTTATCCTAAATCTTTCATTTCAGATTTCAAAGAACATAATACAAAGATAAGAGAACTACAGATGACCTAAGAATATACAGTTAAATATATATGACTTTTTGTGTCAACTTTATATTTGTTCTAAAGAAATGCTCTAAAAATTACCTCGCAATAGTTTCTTGCTGTGTAGTATAATAGTTTTAACAATCAAAGATATTTTAGCAATCAAAAATATTAAATGATAAGATGAAAAAAAAATTGGTACTATTAAGATGTGAAAATCTTTTTTCAGCCTAAAAGAAGTTGTTGATTTATTTCAAGTGCCATTATCGAGTTAACGGAACTGAGCAAAATCCTAATAATTTTGATAGATTTCTCTAAATAATAGGCCAACGGAACCTACTTGATCTTGGACTTTCAATATGAGGGCCAAGAATTTGTTGATATTAAACTCAGTAGATCTCATACTTAGTAAAAGCGAATGATTTGGGCCTCCATGTCCATATGTTGAACAAAATTTCAGATATGTTAGAGCATCCAAGATTGCCTTCCCACTGTTTGAATAATGTATAATTTCAGAAAAAATAACTGCAAAAAAATAATTACAGAAAGGGGTCTAGACAAAGTCGATTACCTGTAAATAATGTGTGGCATTGGATACTTAAAAAATGAAGCTAACTAACTATTTGAACAATGCATAATTTCATAAATAAGCAATGCAAAAAAATAATTACATAAAGTGATCTAGTCAAAGTCGATTACCTCTGAACAATGTGTGGCGTTGGATACTTAAAAAATGAAGCTCTTTCGCCAATATATCTTCAAAGCTGTAGAATTAATTGAATAAAGTTTCGTAAAGTAGCAAGTCAAGGAGCAATGAATTGTGCAATGTCTTTCTCACTTCAATTGAAAAGCTTTCTATTTGTGTCAGTCGACTTTCAACATTGTGGTTTGTTCAAGCAATTATAAAACAAAGAAAATTGGGGTATGCAGGCTGTAAAATAATGATAATACTTATTGAAAAACTAACAAATTTAAAAATGTGGTCTAACTTAGTGAGATTATTTCCGGACATAAAGATGCCATATCTTCCACCTTAAGCCTTTTGAGCTTGGCCACAAGACGGTAAAGCTTCAACTATATCCTATTGAGCACATCCTGTAATGCAAAAGCATATAATTATATCTGACGTGCCTACATCAATGCATATTTAGTTATATTAAGACTCGTAGTTAACCTCCCACTATCATAATGCATCGATAGACATCATAATTTCTTTATTAGGAGATTATGAAAATATATATGGCAAGCAGATCACTTCTGCTTCACTCTTGTATGGCAGAACATATATCATCTTTCTTGTCAACCAAAATAAATATTTAATTCAGGTCCAAAATGACCCGTTATTACACACACACACACATATATATATATATATATATATATATATATATATATATATATATATATATATATATATAATAACAATAATAATAAATATCATGTCGTGATAGCGCCTATCGTGGTACTAGGCCAACTGACTCTTTACCAAAAAGGACGCAATTTCTCATTTCAAAGATAGCTTTCAATCTATTTAACAATAAAACTTTCATAAGAAATTCAAATCAAAGAAAATGCGAAAAGAAATGCCCGACATCGAATGTCACTAGTCATGAGCATCTACAATATCTGTTTGATAATACAAAGACTAGTACAGTCTGAAAAATAACTAAAAATATCTATAGGAAGATAGGAGGGAGAAGGGCATGGTTGCGATCATCATGCAGCTACATTGCTTACTCAAATAGATTCGCGACGGATGAAATCAACACTCGCTAGCACGTCCAGTAACACCTAGATCTGCACACAAGGTGCAGGGAGTAACATGAGTACGCCAACTCAGCCCCTCCGGCAAAACATCCCCTTTGGCAAAAGAGCGTAAAAGTGATGAAAATCATAAACAGACCCCCTGGCAAAACATCACTCATATACAGCCCTTCGGGCCAAGCCTCACAGTCACTCGTAAACAGCCCCTCGGGCATACCTCACAATCACTCGTAACAGCCCCTCGGGCATACCTCGCCATCACTCATGCCTCCCAATCACTCACTACTCGGCACTCGCACTCAGTGGGTACCTGCACTCACTGGGGGTGTGTACATACTCCGGAGGGGCTCCTTCAACTCAAGCGCTATATCAAGTCAAATCATGGCATAAATCACTCAGGCACTCGGCCTATATCAAACATGTTGTGGCGTGCAGCCCGATCCCATAGATATCCTCACAAATCAGGCCCTCGGCCTCACTGAGTCATAAACCTCATAAGCCACTCGGGCTTTCATTAAAAACAGGTAACTCAACCTAAAACAACATTTATATGCATCAAAATAGAGTAATAAAACTGAGTTATGCAGTAAACAGGAATAACCATGATTGAGTATAGATTTTCAATCGAAAACAGTGAGAGGATAGTAAGAAAAGGCTCTTAAGGGTCCAAACAGCTCTGGCATAGGGCCCAAAATATGGCATTCAGCCCTATTTACAGGAACTCTTTCTAAAACACATAGGTATTATATAGTTTCAACAAAATATGCAACTCTACAGTCGCTACGAGACGGACCAAGTCACAATCCCCAACGGTGCACTCCTACACCCCCATCACCTAGCATGTGCGTCGCCTCAAAATAGTAGAATGATATGAAATCCGGGGTTTCATACCCTCAGGACTAAATTTACAATTGTTACTTACCTCAAACCGGTCAAATCTCTACCCCGCGATGCTCTTTCCTCTCAACCCGGTCTCCAAATGCTCCGAATCAATTCAAAATAAGTATATTACCATCAATATACGCTAATGGAATGAATTCCACAAGAAAACTATCAAATTAGACAAAAATTCAGAAATTGGTTCAAACCCGGCCCCCGAGCTCACGACTAGGAATCGGGTAAAGTTACAAATTATGAAAACTCATTCACTTACGAGTCCAACCATACTAGTTTCACTCAAATCAGACTTCGAATCGGCATTCAAACCAAAAATTCATTTTATCAAGTTTCTACAATTTTCCCAAATTTTCACCTCAAAGTACTAATAAGATGATGAAATCATTGATATATTCATGTATATTAACCAAATCCGAGTTAGAATCACTTGCCCCGATGAATTCTTTGAAAAACCCACGAAAAATCGACACAAACTGAGCTCCCTAGGTCCAAAATGTAAAATAATTCCCTAAACCTCGTTTATATAGTGCACCCTTTGAACTCCCACGGTGCGGTCCACACAATTGCAAGCGCGGCGCACATCCAACTCCTGCGGTCGCATAACAATGGTGCGGCCGCACCTTTTGGTGGCTGCACTGTCAGGCTATATATTTTGGCCATAACATTCTCTACAAATGTTCAAATGATGAATTCTTTGTGTTTCTGGAAACTAGACACGAAGGGTTACAACTTTCATTTTTGAATCATCTCTAAATTCCTTTTAGATCAAAAGATATAGGCTTCCGAAGTCGGACTAGCGAATTTGCAGAACTTTCCCTGGAGTGCGGCCGCGGCAAAATTATGCGGTCTGCACCCCTCCTCTGCGGTCCAAGAAATTCTGCTGAGGTCTGCATTTTCAAAGCACCAGAACAATATTTCGGATATGCCCTGACTCGCTCAAAGATCACCCCGAAACACACCCGTGGCCTCCGAAACCTCAACCAAAGGTACCATCAAGTCTTAAAATACCATACAAGCTCAATCGAGATCTCAAATCACATCAAACAATAACAAAATCATGAATCACACACCGATTCAAGATTAATGAACTAGAAACCTCAAACTTTCACAACCGATGACAAAACCTATCAAACCACGTCCGAATAACCCCAAATTTTGCACACACACCACAAATAACACTGCAAAGCTACTCCAACTCCCAGAATTTCATTCCGACTCAGATGTCAAATTTTCCATTGCCGCCAGGAAATCACCAAATTTCCTATTTCACCAATTCAAGCCTAATTCTACCACGGACCTCCAAATTACATTCCGGACACGCTCTTATGTCCAAAATCACCTAACGAAGCTATCGGAACCATAAAAATCCCAACCCGAGATCGTTTACTCATAAGTCAACATCCGGTTAATCTTTCCAACTTAACATTCTAAATAAGAGACTAAGTGTCTCATTCCACTCCGAAACTACTCCGGACCCGAACCTACCAATACAACACAACTGAATAACTCATAATGAAGTAAAAATGAGGGAAATGGGGTTATAACTCACGAAATGACCGACTGGGTTGTTACATCCTCCCCTTATTAAACAAACTTTCATCCTCGAACGAGTCTAGAAACATACGTGGAGTCTCAAATAAGTGTGGATATCTGCTCTGCATCTCCCGCTCGGTCTCCCATGTGGCCTCCTCCACAAGCTGCCCTCTCCATTGCACCTTCACTGAAGTTATGTCCTTTTACCTCAACTTTCGAATCTGCCGATCCAAAATAGCCATCGGCTCCGCGTCATAAGTCATATCACCCTCCAACTGAACCGTGCTGAAGTCAAAAACATGGGACGGATCGCCAACATATTCCGAAGCATGGAAACATGAAATACCGGATGCACACTCGACAAACTGGGTAGCAAGGAATGCTTATAAGCCACCTCCCATATCCTCTGAAGCACCTCGAAAGGCCCAATGAACCGGTGGCACAAATTTCCCCTTTTTGCAAACCTCATAACACCCTTCACGGGTGATACCTTCAGCAAGACCTTCTCCCCAACCATAAATGACACATCACGGACGTTCGTGTCCGCATAGCTCTTTTGCCTAGACTGCGCCGTGTGAAGCCGCTCCTGAATCAATTTCACCTTATCTAAAGCATCCTAAACCAAGTCTGTTCCCAAGAGCCTTGCCTCACCTAGCTCAAACCATCGAACCGGAGTTCTACACCTCCTTCCATATAAATCCTCGTACGGGGCCATCTGAATACTCGATTGATAACTGTTTTATATGCAAACTCCGTGAGTGGCAGAAACTGGTCCCATGAATCCCCAAAGTGAATGACACAAGCGCACAACATGTCCTCCAATATTTGAATAGTGCGCTCGAACTGCCCGTCCGTCTGAGGGTGAAAAGTTTTGCTCAAATCAACCTGAGTACCCAACTCTCTCTGCACGGCCCTCCAAAACTTCGATGTGATTTGAGTACCTCTATCAGAAATGATGGAAAGTGGAACACCATGCAAGCGAACAACCTCTCGGATATAAATCTTAGCCAACCGCTCTGAAGTATAAGTAGTACCAACAGGAATGAAGTGCGCAGACTTGGTCAGCCGATCCACAATAACCCAAATAGCATCAAACTTCTCGAAGTCCGTGGGAGCCCAACTACAAAGTCCATGGCGATCCGCTCCCACTTCAACTCTGGAATATCTAACCTCTGAAGCAATTCGCCCGGTCTCTGATGCTCATACTTAACCTGCTGATAGTTGAGACACCGAGACACAAAACCCAACAATATCCTTCTTCATCCGCCTCCACCAATAGTGTTGTCTCAAATCCTGGTACATCTTCGCGGCACCCGGATGGATGAATACTGCGAGCTGTGGGCCTCCTCAAGAATCAACTCCCAAAGCCTATCTACATTAGGCGCACATATCCGGCCCTGCATCCTCAATACACCGTCATCACCAATAGTCACATCCCTAGCATGACCTCGCCGGACCCTCTCCCGAAGAAAGAGCAAGTGGGGGTCATCATATTGACGCTCCCTAATACAGTCATAAAGAGAAGACCTGGAGACCACGCAAGCAAATACCCGACTAGGCTTCGAAATATCCCACCTCACAAGCTGGCCCGCTAAGGCTTGAACATCCAATGCCAAAGGTTTCTCTACCACCGGAATATATGCCAAACTCCCCAAACTCTCTGTTCGGCGACTCAAGGTGTTGGCCACTACATTGGCCTTCCCCGCATGGTACAATATAGTGATATCATAGTCCTTTAGAAGCTCCAACCATATCTGCTGACGCAAATTAAGATCCTTCCGCTTCAACAGATTCTGCAGACTCCTATGATCATTATAATCTCATAATGAACCTCATACAAATATTGACGCCAACTCTTCAAGGCGTGAACAATGGCTGCTAACTCAAGATCATGCACTGGATAATTCTTCTCATGGGTCTTCAACTGACGCAAGGCATAGACAATCACCTTACCCTCCTGCATCAAAACAAAACCAATGCCTATCCTCGAGGCATCACAATACACGGTATAAGAACCTGAAGTTGATGGTAGATCTAACACTGGAGCTGTGGTCAAAGCAGTATTGAGTTTCTGAAAGCTCTCCTCACACTCATCTGACCACCTGAATGGAGCACCCTTATGGGTCAATTTGGTCAAGGGCTAAGTAATAGATGAGAATCCCACCACAAAGCGACGTTAATAACCCGCCAATCCAAGAAAGCTCCTAATCTCCGTGGCTGAGGACGGTCTAGGCCAACTCTGCACCACCTCCATCTTCATCGGATCAACCTGAGTACCCTCACTGGACACCACGTGCCCCAAAAATGCTATTGAACTGAGCCAAAACTCACACTTGGAGAACTTTGCATAAAGCTTCTCCTCCCTCAATCCCTATAATACAACCCTCAAATGTTGAGCAAGCTCCTCCTAACTATGTGAGTACACAAGGATGTCATCAATGAATACAATAACGAAGGAGTCCAAATATGGCTGGAATACACTGTTCATCAAATGCATGAACGTTGCTTGGCTTTGGTCAGCCCGAAAGACATCACCAAGAACTCATAATGGCCATAACGGGTCCTGAAAGCTGTCTTAAAAATATCTGAATCCCGAATCTTCAGCTGATGATACCCGAACCTCAAATCAATCTTGGACAACACCCTTGCTCCGTGAAGATGATCAAATAAATCATCAATACGAGGCAAAGGATACTTGTTTTTGACTGTGACCTTGTTCAACTGCCTGTAATCAATTCACATTCTCATGGAACCATCCTTCTTCTTCACAAATAACACGGTGCACCCCAAGGTGACACACTAGGCCGAATTAACCCCTTCTCTAGGAGTTCCTGAAGTTGTTCTTTCATTTCCTTCAACTCTGTCGGTGCCATACGATACGGTGGAATCGAAATGGGATGAGTGTCCAGTACCAAATCAATACCAAAGTCAATATCCTGTCAAGCGGCATGCACGACAGGTCTGCAGGGAACACATCCGAAAAATCGTGCACCACCGCAACAAAATCAATAGTAGAAGTCTCTGCACTAACATCTCTCACGAAAGCCAAATAAGATAGGCAACCCTTATCAACCATTCGCTGAGCCTTTAAGTATGAAATCACCCTACTAGGTACATAATCTATAGACCCGCTCCACTCACCAATAGTCAGGCTTTAGTATTTTCGCCATATTTACCTTTCTGGAAACTAGACACGAAGGGCTACAACTTGCGTTTTTGAATCATCTCTAAATTCCTTTTAGATCAAAAGATATAGGCTTCCAAATTCGTACCAACGGATCTGCTAAACATTCCCTAGAGTGCGGCCGCGGCAAAACTATGCAGTCCACACCCCTCCTCCGCGGTCCAAGAAATTCTGCTGAGGTCTGCATTTTCAAAGCACCAGAACTATACCAGAGTTTCGGATATGCCCTGACTCGCTCAAAACTCACCCCGAAACACACCCGAGGCCTCCGGATCCTCAACCAAAGGTACTATCAAGTCATAAAATACCATACAAACTCAAACGAGCTCTCAAATCACATCAAACAATAACAAAAACATGAATCGCACGCCAATTCAAGCTTAATGAACTTGAAACCTCAAACTTCCACAACTGATGTCGAAATCTATCGAACCTCGTCCAAATAACCTCAAATTTTGCACACACATCACAAATGATACTACAAACCTACTCCAACTCCCGGAATTCCATTCCGACTCCGATGTCAAATTTTTCACTGCCGACCGAAATCACCAAATTTTTAATTTCGCCAATTCAAGCCTAATTCTACCACGAACCTCCAAATTACATTTCGAACACGCTCCTAAGTCCAAAATCACCTAACAGGACTATCCGAACGATAAAAATCCCCATCCGAGATAGTTTACTCATAAGTCAACATCCAATTGACTTTTACAACTTAACATTTTAAATAAGAGAGTGTCTCATTCCACACTGAAACTACTTTGGACCCGAACCTACTAACCCAATACAACACAACACAGCTGAATACCACATAAAGAAGCAGAAATTGGGGAAACATGGTTATAACTCACAAAACGACCGGCCGGGTCGTTAATATATATATATA
>ML242804.1:35223-47228 GCA_005239495.1 Nicotiana undulata
GGGGGGGGGGTGCGCGCGCGCGCTTGATGAACAACGCAAAACACTCAATTACTGGGAGTCTACAAAAAGAAAATTTGATTTACTCTTGAATAGGAATTGCCTGAAAATGATTTTTAAGGAAAAGAAGAAAGAAATCGAACAAATATACAAATAATTAGCCTAAAGGAAGAAATAGAAGAAGATCCAAAAAAGTTGGTACTATAAAACTCAACACATTAGAAGAATCCCATAGATTATCCTTGTAAAAAATACTGCAAAAATACACAACAAACAAAACCTACTTAGAAGTAAATTAATTAAAATTGAAATGCAGAACCTGCACTTTTTCGAATAAAAAAAGAGCCTTTTTGGATGAAATTGTAAACCAGTGATTTCGAATCCGTAACCATGGTCTAACAAAGTTGTCGCCAATGAAATTGAACTCTGGAGTGCACGAATGTAGAATCACTACGGATACCTTGAGCGGGAGATGTGAAATTGAAGAAATTTCAAGCCCATGCATTGAACAAAGTTCGGGATTAAGAAAAATAGGAGGAGAATTATTTTTAGGGAGAGAGTGCGGATGAATAATTCAGAACGTTTGGGTCTTGTTTCAGTTTTTTTTACCTTTGCGGTTTTTACCTTTTCAGTTTTTATGAGGGAGAGAATGTTTGAGTTAGTTTATGATTTTGTTGCATACACGATCAAGTATATATATTTTTTTGAAAAAATACATAGTTTACCCATCAACCTTGTAACGAAATACCTGTTACACAACTCTACATCACATGACACCTTTTACACACTCAACCTTTCATAAGTATGTCTAAGACACACTACTTTTGACTAGATAGCACTTGCGTGTTTACACATAAAAAAAACGCGTGAAGCTCATAAAAAATCCCCATTTTTGTCTCCCCTCCCCACAAGAACCCCCCTCCCTCCCTCCCTCCCTCCGGTCTTCTTCCTCTAAAATTGAACAATGTTTGTTGGTTTATTGTCCAAATATTGTGAAAATTATTTATTTGTTGTAGGTTTAAAAGCTTTAACAGTGGTATTGAAGGTTTGGTGAAAAAATCTAGAATACATCATTGTTATTGTATCGAAAAAAGCTTGAAAATTCAATTGGGTCTTGTTGATTATTGGGTTGTTGAACTCAATTTGTTGTCCGATTATTTTCAGCTAGTTGTTTAGATGGTGTGGTTGAATTTTTGTGTTGTTGGAAACCTTATCATAAACAACAAGTTGGCGACAACAATGGTGCTTATGAAAAAAAATGGGAAGATGAAGAAGATGGGTTTTAAATGTAATTTCTAATAATTTTTTTCCTTTATAAAGTCAATGACATGTGTTACGACCCTATAGGTCGTGATTTTCACGTTATCTGAAAAAGTGGTCAAGCACAAAAGTGGTGTGTCTTAGACACGCTTTTGAAAGTGTGTAAAAGATTTTCCTTGAGCAAGAGGTCTGTAATAGGGATTTCGCTGCAAGGTCGATGGGTAAACTAAGTATTTTATTTCTTTGTAAAATTTTATGAAATTTTTTTTAAATGAATTTTTAGATTATAATAACTCAAATAAAAATTAATGGAACCGTGGGAGTCCATTTTTTGGAATTAGAATAACTAATATTTGTTTAGTTTTCAGTTTTAAAATGCACACGATCAATCCCGAAGTGTATTGTTTTTATTATTACTATTTCATGTAAAATTATATGGCAAATTATTTTTTGATGAATTTTCAGGTTTATAATAACTTAAATAAAAATTAATGAAATCACTTAAATAACATAATTACCTTAAATGCAGCCTCAATTTGGTGACATGGTACAATTTCACAAACCGGATATCGGCATGAAGAGAAGGTCAAATGAATTGCCTTATTTCTCGAACTCAAGCATGGTAAAAACAACTTCTCAACTTTGTGAAAAAATAGGTTCAGTATCCTTGTCACAATCTTCAAGAAGCGCAAGTCGTCAGGCATCAGAGGTATCAAAATTGAGTATTAGTACTTATCAAGTGTCACCGTCCATAACCATAAGAGATCTCATCAGTTAGATCTTTAACAAAAGTAAGCATCTGCACCAAATAGGAAATAAAGACCATATGTTACAGACTGCTCCATATGGATGCAAATGCAACTGCATACAAATGGATGACAGACAACAATCATTTGCATAATGGCCCTCCACCAAATGTAAAAGATCACATAAGCAATTACACATATACCTTGCCATCATATTCTCTTCTGGATAGGACCTTATGAGCAATATAAGCTGGAGTCCCAACAGTTGATTATGGCCTCGAATGCAACAGGGACGACACTAATTGCAAGACGAAAACAGTGAACCTTTATTAAAGGGATAATAAGTCTATATATAAAAATCACCAGAACATCATTAACCTTTGAGTATAAAAAATCACATTTCTTCAAGCGTGGAGCTGGACTTCCATCAAGAAGGTATTCTCCAGATTTAATTTTGTATGGCATATTTGCTGCAGAAGCAATAGAAATTTGAAGAAGATACTCCTTTAAACTAAAAATATGGCATTTGAAATAAAACTTATACACATAAGTCCAGTCCTAAGATGTATCTAAATTTTTGTTCATATGTTCACACAAAAAGAACGTTCTTTTTTTTTCTTTGTAAATTCTTGTAAGTTTCTCACCACTTGTGACAGTAGTGGACTCTTGAAATAAGCTGCTGGAAAAAATACCTTGCCTAAAATGACAGCAACAAGAAATCAGATGAGAGAAGCATTGAAGATTGTAAACCAAGGCTCTTAAAATCACATAAATGTGACCTTTTAAGATCACAGACATCATTACCATTTCTTTATCCTTCAGAATCCTTCTATATGGTAGTCTATGTGAGACTGATTACAGACAAAGTTAAAATTTGAAAATATACCTCATATTCAGTAAACCTTCTTGCATTGCAAATGCGCTCAAACAGTTCACCACCAGCTGCATATTCCATAACAATGGCAAGATGGGTGGAAGTCACTAACACTTGTATCTCATAAAAAAAATGCACAACAATTAGGCCATCTATTCGTTAGCTTTTTTTTTCATTTTCAAAACAAACCAATATGAGCAATATGTCATTGCAGAATAATAAAACATAAGCATACAAACTTGCCTCCTTGAATCGAATTATGATTGGATGTCGAAGCGGTTTATGTTTAATGATCTTTGTTGCTACATTCTCATCAATCTATCAATCTACAATAAAAGGTGACATCTCAACTTTGTAGAACATTACTTGATATTGCTAATTGCATATCCCTTGTCTACTTTTCTGTGCCGGGAGAGGGGATTCTTCTATATCTCAATAACCTCATAAAAGCACTTTCGCCGGGTGCATGATGTCCAAGTCATGTTGTGATGTGCGTCACAATGAAACAAAAAATGCCGATGTATTTACTTGAAAAGAATGGACAATTAGTTATAAGATGCATGTACTGTGTCCTTCTCTTTTTGAGACTGCTTACTCGGACATGGTTTCATTAATAAGAATCACAGATTCAGGATGCCTACAGAGACATATTATCACACAAAGATGTATAATCATGCGTTAGAGATACATAAAGTTAATGTTTAAGTAATTTTACATCAACCATAAGAATCACTAAATTTTGCGCCTTAGGTATAACTCCATACCTTCGAAGAAAAAGAGAGCAAGGTAGCAGCGTAACTGTTTAAAATAAATGAGTAGAGCACCTGGAAAAATAAGGTTTGTGAATGGAAACTACCGCGTGAATTAAAATTAGTATTTCAATTATCTTTTAGAAAAAGAAAAGGCAAAACATCTTGCTATATTATAATGAGGATATGATATTAATGCATGACATTAAGAGCACACAAAATATGGATATCACTCCATCAATTAACCAAAACAATTCGTTGAAAGAGGATCATGGTACCTATTCACATCACTCCTTGTCAAACTTGGGTCAATCAACCATTAATGTTCAAGACATATTGGATCCTATGACAAGGCAAAACTTCTCAAATATCAAAGACCATAATCAGATGAAATCGGACAACTCCAACCAAATATATAATACTCCAAAGCCAAACAATCATCACCTATAAGACTCAAACAAATACCACTCCTTAACACAAAATGCCAAGGCTTTCCTCCAATCACTACCACAACCGGAGGTTCCTCAGGCCCAGGGGGTATGTTTGGACACGCCCCCACCCCATGAACCGACTCCAAACTCCTCTCATCTTCACCACAAGGCCCATCTCACCGGATCACACTCCACAATCCTGGTTGGAATGGGGTCTAATGGGCCAATCTTTGAATGTTAGCCTACAACTGGAAGGGAGGGACATAGTAATCCAAATAGGATACCCAAGCTACTTAGCACAAATAGTGGCAGAAGGCCTTCAACTAGGTCTAAACAATGCAATGCTACGTCCATGGATGAACCCACTCCAATCTCAATCAATGATCCTACACACAGGCCCGCACCCATCCCCTTGGAGCCTCCAAGCTTGGAATCATCACCCCGCACCAAGTATGCCCAGCCAAAACCTACCACTCTACCCACAACATGTGAATAACCTGGCCCAAAACCCTACCTCCCAGAATACCACAGCCCCACAACCCACGCAGCAAACCACCCAGACCCCAAACCTCAACAACAATAACACAATAGTATCACCATCCCAAGCAGTGACATCTTCCCCAGCACAAAACCTAAGACAAACACAAGCGAACGAGAAGGAAGAAGAGGACGAAGCACCAACAGAAAGAATTGTGGAGCACGGGGTTCTACGCTATCCAAAAATAATGGCATTCAAAGCAAGAAAAAAAAAAGATACATCTTAAGCTACCCAGTGGATTTGAGGAAATGCTCAATCACCATATGGAAGATGAACCCCCCAGGCCTATACCAACATGTTGTAGTGCTAGTACCAACCATGTTTACGCACTACTGGACACACAAAGAGAGCATAAGTAGTCATGAAGGAGGAACTACAACCAAGAACACAAGTATGAATATGATTATTTGGAATTGCAGAGGCGCTAGTAGCGTCGAATTTAGAATAGCTTTTAGAGCAATGTTAGATTATCATAGACCTAGCATAATAGCACTACTAGAAACAAAGCTGGAGGACCACCATGATTTAGTGCATGATTTTGGATACTCTAGCCTTATTCAAATGCCAGCAAATGGGAACTCGGGAGGCATCGTACTTATGTGGAACAATAGTGACACCATAGTGGAGCAAATTTGAGGAACGGATCAAGAGATACACGCCATGGTAAAGGTACAAAACTCAACTACAAAAATGGTTACTCTCTATTATTTATGCTAGTAATTTGCTGGAAGAAAGAAAATTGCTATGGGAAAACCTAAGGACAATGGCAAAAAACTACAAAGGGCCATTGTTAGTAGCGGGAGACTTAATGAAGTCACTCGAGCCTCGAAAAAGTTTGGGGGCCTTCCTATTAGCTACAATAGAGTTTCGTACTTCCTAGAATGCATGAACCAATGAGGACATGTAGACTTAGGGTTTAAAGGACCAAAATTTACTTGGACTAACAAAAGAAAAAATTGCAAGACCATAATTATGGAACGACTAGATAGATGTATAGATAATACGGAATGGATAGAACTATTTCAAGAGTCTAGTGTCCAACATCTAACTAGGGTTCATTCGGACCACTGTCCAATAAAACTAGATTTTTACAAAATTTCCCAACAAAAAGCAAAATTTTTAGGATAGAATCTATGTGGCTAACCCACCCCTCATTTAGAGACCTAGTTAATAACACATGGTCGAGTCAACCTAATATTACTAAAGCAATAGATAAATTCAACTAAGAGGTAATTGAGTGGAACAAATATACCTTTGGTAACATTTTAAAAGAAAAAATAAGATACTAGCTAGGTTAAAGGGTATTCAAACTTCCATAAATTAACCTCACAGTCAATTCCTCATAATTCTAGAAAATGATCTCCTCCATGAGTATAATTTAATACTCATACAGGAGGAGGAATTTTGAAAACTTAAGTCAAGGGTGCACTAGATCCAGGACGGCGACGCCAACACAAAGTTGTTTCATATTACTACAATACAGAGAAGAAGGAAAAATAGAATTATGTGTCTAAAAGATGAGGCAGGGAATTGGAACCAAGACCAAAATACCATCAAAGACCAAATCACTAAATACTACCAGTACCTCTACACTACGGGCCATAATCAATGCTTGCTTAACACAACTTATATGTCCTACACTTCAACAATTAGAGAGCAAGATCACCATTACCTAAGTTGTACTCCCTCCATAGAGGAAATTAAAAGAGCTCTAGACTCTTTCAAGCCCTGTAAATCCCCGGGCCCGGATGGGCTTTACCCTTTCTTCTACCAGAAATATTGGAAGGAGACAAGCAAGCACCTAATTAATTTTTTCCAAGATTCTTTCAAAACAAAAAGCATGCTAAAGAGCATGAATAGTACTCTAATATGTCTCATACAAAAATGTCAAAATGCTGAAATAATAAAACAATTTAGACCCATAAGCCTGTGTAATACGACCTATAAAGTTATTACAAAAAATATTGTTAATCGTATCAAGCCCCTCTTAGCAAACCTAATCCACCCTACTCAAACCAGCTTCATCAAAGGCAGAAGAGTTGCTGACAATGCCCTAGTCGCAAATGAAGTACTGGATCACCTTAGGAAAATCAAAGGAAAAAAATCAAAAATGATCCTCAAAATTGACCTAGAGAAAGCATTTGACAAAATTGAATGGTCTTTTATAAAATTCTCTCTTACCTCACTAAATTTCCCCCCTGACCTTATAAAACTTATAATGTCGTGCATCACCAACACTACCACGGTTATTCAAATAAATGGCTCAAAAACAAATTTCTTTGAACCATCAAGAGGTATCAGGCAAGGAGACCCCCTCTCCCCGTACATCTTCATCATATGTATGGAAATGTTGTCAAGATTAATTGATCACAAAATAGACTGTTGTAGATGGACACCGATAAAAATATCCCCAAAAATCCCGGAGCTATCCCACATGTTCTTTGCGGATGACCTTATCCTCCTAGCAGAAGCAAACCAAAAGAGTTGCAACTCGATTATAGACACTATCAACAAATTTTGTGAAGCTTCAGGGCAAGCTATCAACTTTGGAAAATCAAAAATCATGTTCTTTAGAAATACACCTCCGGACCTTAAGGACCATATCAATAGATGCTTCTCGATGAGGAATACACATAACTTTGGTAAATACTTGGGCTTTCCCATGCCCAATAATGCTCCTACCAAAAAGGACTTCCAATTCATTTTAGACCGGATGAACACCAGACTAAAAGGCTGGAAGGCAAAGTTTCTCACCATGGTTGGTAGGACAACCTTCATTAAAGCAATCTTAGCTGCAATCTCTAACCACGTTATGCAAATATATGACCTCCCCAAAACAACCCTTAATAAAATAGAAACAATCCAAAGAAACTTCCTCTAGGGTAGTACGAAAAATAAGAAAAAATGCCACCTAGCTCGATGGAGCATAGTCAATATGTCAAAAATGCAAGGGGGTCTAGGTATCCCTAATACACACTGGAAGCAGTTTGCCTTCAACGCAACTCTAGCATGGAGGTTCAGAAATGAGCAAGAGGCCCTCTGGGTCACTATAGCAAGCAAATACAACCTCAAGGACATTAAAAATAGAGGCTCACACACCTGGAAGGTTATAAGAAAGGGCTCTAGGCTATGCAATACCAGCACCAGATGGCTAGTGGGAGATGGGAAATCCATTAACCTATGGCATGATAAGTGGATTAATCAACTGGGAACCCTTAGGAACTATATTCAAGGACGAATCCCTGCTAAGGAAGAGAACCTAAATCTTGCCTGTATTATTAAAAACGGAGCATTTGATCTTAGAGACTTATCCTTTGAACTTCCGTTAGATATAATATCTAGAATCAATAACACCTACATTAAACAATCCTTTCCCCTTAATGATTCATATGTCTGGGATTCACCAGGCCACAATTGTTTCTCCATCAAGGCTGCATATGAATCTCTTTCAGATAATGCTTATAACAACAAGAATGATTTCACTTGGCTTTGGAAAACTAACACCCTAAAAAAACTAAAATACTTCCTATGGACAACCATATGGGACATATTACCCACAAAACATATGTTAGCCAAAAGGGGGATATGTCCTGACGATACCTGTAGCATATGCTATAAAGAGCCTGAAAATACTGAGCATATCCTCTTTCATTGCAACTACTCAAGGGATATCTGGGCCCAAGCAGAAACTGATCAATGTTTCCCTTGTAATTCTAATGAGAAAGGAACTTTGTTTAACTGGCTCAAGAAGCAACTTGCCTCTACATAAAATTTCAATAATGAGCTTCTTTGGGCTGACTTTCTCCCTTTCCTTCTATGGTACATCCGGAACTATAGGAATGGCTTCCTATTTCAAGGGGAAAAATCCCCTCTCCCCTCTATAAACCAACCTATTAGTAAACTATCGAATACTTCTTCCTAGAAAAAAAGCTAAGCCTAAGGCCACACAAAAGAACCATATTCGTCAAATGGGAACCCCCTGATACTAACTTCTATAAACTAAACATCGATGGCTCTTGCTTAGGCAATGCAGGTATAGGAGGAGTAAAAGGGGTATTTAGAGATGATAGAGGCCAATGGATTTTAGGTTTCAATATGAGAGTTGCCCATGCTACTAATATATATATGGAAATACTGGCACTACTCAATGGCGTCAAGTTAGGTCTAAAATAAAATCTGCTACCATTAGTAATATAAACTGATTGTTTAGAGTTAATTAAGCTCATAAACTCTAATAACTGCCTCTACCAAAACTTGATTGACGATTGCAGGTACCTATTGCGGAAGGCAAATGATCCCCACCTGAAGCATATGTTTAGAGAATCTAATGGAGTAGCAGACCAATTAGCTAAAAAGGGTTGTAGCCTGGACAATTTTTGTATTTTGCAAACTTATGCTATTCCCCCCGCTTTTGTTATTCATGTACTTGAAAAGGAAAATCTAGGCACCATGTTACCTAGATTGATCCCTTGTTGTAATAGCTAGTTGTATGTTTGTTTGAATAAAATCTTTCCTTACCAACAAAACAAAAGTACACACACAAGGTAGATATCCAATCACCTTTGAAATCTCATGATGAACATCATCTCCATTACTAGTACCAAATTTGAAGCAGTGGCTTAAGTAGTCCAGCAGTTGATTTGGAGAAGCAGTCTGAATCTCAGATTCCAACAACGTAACATGTGCTACAAATTCAGCATACTGCTCCCTAGCTTGAAAAAAAAAAAGATATGATGCATCTCCAAGAGCTCCTTTTTGGCTTCAGCAATTGCAAGTTGAACTTGTTGATTATAAACAAACTTATGAGGCCCAAGTTGATATTGCATTGTAATCATAAAAGGAAATCAATGAGTTGTACAGATTGAGGCCATCAACATACTGTAACGATCCGACCGATCATTTTGAGCACTAGGGCGTTGTTCAGTAGTTTGAGGTCATGATAAGCTTCATTTCAGGTATTATTACTCGTACGCATGGTCGGAAATGAAATTCGGGAAGTTCGGGTGGATTTGTAAAGAGAATTCTCATTTCAGAAACCTTAAGTTGGAAGAATCGGCTAAGAGTGGAATTTGGAGTAAACGACATCGGAGTCAGGATCTGAAGGTTCCAAAAGGTTCGTATGATGATTTCGGGCTTGGTCGTATGTCTGAATCAGGTTTTGGATGACCCGGGAGCGTTTCAGCGTATATTGCGGAAGATAGCATTTTAGAAGAAATTTCATAAGTTTGGGTTGGAAGGCATTTCAGTGTTGTAGATGCCCATTTGGGATTCCAAGTCTGGGAATAGCTCTGTATGGTGATTCTGGAGTTGGGAGCGCGATCGGAAGTGAGTTCGGATGTCCGTAGGTCATTTTGAAGTCATTTGGCTAAAGATAGAAATTTGAAGGTTTTTGAAGAATCCGACCGGAAGTGGAAATTTTGATATCGAGGTAAAAATGCGATTCCGGAAGTAGGAGCAGGTCCGTAATTTCATTTATGACTTGTCTGCAAAATTTGGTGTCATTCCGAGTAGTATAGGTCGATTCGGCGCATTTTATTTACAAATTCAAGAACTGAAGGTTCTTAAGTTTGATTCGATGGGGGGGTTTGAGGTGTGATTCTGAGATTTAGCATTGTTTTGGGTGTTTCAAAGGCTCGAGCTAGTCCGTGGGATGATTTGGGACTTGTTGGAACGTTCGGTTTGAAGTTCTGAGGGCTCGGGTGAGTTCCGGGTAGGTCTCGGGATGTCTTTAGGCTAAAATATAGTTGTTGCAGGTTAGAGGGGTCAAATCCCTGAACCCACCACCGCGGTCCGTGGTCCTTTTTGTGCTGGCCGCGGTGGGGGGCTTCGTTGCCGCGGTCGTGTTTTCGCGGTCCGCGGTGGAGGAGCTGGGCCATTGGTCCGACTTCGGAGGCATATATCCTTTGATCTACAAGGAAATTTGAGATGATTCAAAAGAAAAAGTTGTATCCCTTCGTGTCTAGTTTCCAGAAAGGTAAAGAAATCGTACTTTGGACATCTGTAGAGAGAGTTATGGCAAAAATACTAAAGCATGTCACTGCAGTCATTTTTCTTAGTTTTTCTTGACTTTGCTAGCGCGGCCGCGGTCCCTTTTTCGCTGACCGCGGTGGGGGGCCTGAGAGGGGTATAAATAAGTGGTATTTTTAGTTATTTTTCATTTTTCAAGATCCCAAAGACATAAGAGGCGATTTCCCAAACACTTTTTCTTCTCCAAAACGTTGGTAAGTGATTTCTAACTCATTTTCTTCACTCCTTAAATTCTTTTTACAAGGTTTCATCCTAGAATCTAGTGTTTTCATGATGGAATTGGGAATTTTGGATAAAACCTAAGAATATTGAAATTTGGGAATTTAGACCTCAAATTGAGGTCGGATTCCAAAACAATTTATATATCCAGGCTCGGGGGCGAATGGGTAATCGAGTTTTGGTTCGAATTTCAGGTTTGGACTGAGCGGGCCCGGATTTGATTTTTGACTTTTGGTGAAAGACTTTAGAAAACTGACTTCTGTGCATTAGAATTGATTCATTTACCATTTATTGATATAATTAAGTAACTTGTGGCTAGTTTCGAGCCCTTGGGAGACGAGTTTGAAGTTCCGGGCGCATTCTTGACCCGAAAAGTAGGTTCGACACGAGGTGAGTCTCCTTTCTAACCTTGTAAGAGGGAATTGACCCCATAGGTATTCTATATGCTCTGTGTAATTGTTTCGGGGGCTACGTGCGTACAAAGTGACGAGAGTCTGTACGTAGCGACTATTATGCTATGTCGGGTAGCTTTAGGGCTCACAAGTATGTCTCTACGTGATTTATATGTATCTTTGGTTGTATTTTGAGTTGCATATTACTTTTGTAATAGTAAGAAAATGTGGAAAGTTGCAATTGAATTCCCAATCGATCAATCCTTGTTGCAAATATAGCCCTACTAAGCTTATTGATAAATTCGATATATATATGTATCGGTATAAGAGTCAGCACTCGAGTCGCAGGTATGATTCGCGAGTGGGGGAAGCTTTATGATAATTCGGTATAAATGAGTCAGCACCCGTGTCGCAGGAAAGCTTTATGATAATTCGGTATAAATGTGTCTGCACCCGAGTCGCAGGTATGATTCGCGAGCGGGGGAAGCTTTATGATAATTCGGTATAAATATGTCACCACCTGAGTCGCAGGTATGATTCGCGAGTGAGGAAGCTTTATGATAATTCGTTATAAATAAGTCAGCACCCGAGTCGCATGTATGATTCGCGAGCGGGGGAAGCTTTACGACTATTCAGTGCGTAGATATGATTATTTTATGGCAAAGATGCACTTATGGTTCGGGCCGTTCGACCCTCGGCAGTGCACAATTTACTTTTATTGTTGGTTCGGGCCGAACGACCATCGGCATTCCCTACGCATATATATATATAT